>SNQJ01S0113878.1:30089-47614 GCA_010110895.2 Picea sitchensis | reverse complement strand
AATTTCAATTTTTTTCTCGTTTTAAATTTTATTTAAAAAAAAAATCAAAATGTAGGTTATTACTATTATTTTTTTTTAAATGTTTTCTTTTTTTTCTTGTAAACTTGTTTGTGGGCTTTTAAAAATTTTCTATTTATCTATTTTTAATGTAAATTTAAAATAAAAATAAAAATTCATTAATAAGTAAATTTTCAAGCGACGATTTGGGAGTCGATCTTGGATTTTTTAACTGCGATGGTACGAGTTGTCAAGTCCATGGTCCTAATCAAGTCATAATTTTAAGTTCAAAAAAGTCAGTGCTTGGTAGCATCACTTTTCAATTCGAGAGTCAATTTTAAGGTTTTAGTATTATTGTCAAGGATGTGATTTGAAACAAGTCATAATTTTAACCACAGAAAAAGGGTGCTACTGGTAGTGCCAATTTTTTATTAGGGCCACTAAATACGACCTCTAAAGAGACGAGAACTATGGAGAGTTCTCATTAAGTTGGTAACTTTGTTTCTCTCTCTCTTTCTAAATATAAGTTGATATCAAATTATTTTCATTAAGATGGACATTGAAATATTTTATTTATTCCCAACATTGATTTTATTTATTTTATTAATATTTTCTTGAATACTACGTGTCAAATCCATGTTGAGCACATAAGGAACTACACATCTCCCTCATACTAGCATGATTTATCTTTCATTCTTTCCACATTGTCAAACCATAGTCCAACATCGGCTCGAGCTCCTTTCTAAATCATTTTCTTCATTTTGTTAGATGATACTATATGGTTGGGTGGGCTATTGATTCTATCAAATTTGTATTTTTTCCATTTTCATAAAATAATAGGAATTGTTTTTGTAAGTTTAACCCCACTGTACAAATACTATCCAACCATTATGATCATAAAACAACATCTTCTCCCCTGATCACCATGACATACATTGGAGACCTTAATCAGTAGCCATTAATAGCCAATTCTACTTTATGGAATTTCCCATTGCAAGAAGTAGTTACGTTTCCCGGTATTGCGACTTGAAAGTAAGACGTGGGGTAGATGAACATTTTTAATTGCTCGGCTATTATTGTATCTATAAAATTATATGAACTGCCACTATCTATAAGAACTATTACTTTATTTTTCTTAATTTCATGAAAAACGTAAGTCTACAATTGTGAAATACCCATTATTGTGATAACAAAGAGTATTGGAATGGTATTTTAATTGTTATATTCTTCAATATCTTTAGATTCCTCACTATTAGTTTTCATATCAAATGAAAAATGTATCAATATTCTTCCTCTTTATCACTATCACTTCTATGTACTTCACACATGTAGAGTTTTTTTCCTTTGTATTTATGGCTTGGGGTCCAATTAGGTGCTTTACATTTAAAACACCATTTTTTTTCATTCTTTGCATCTAATGGTGGATTCATTTTATTAGGATGAATGTATTTTGAGCTTGATTTTTCAATTTGGGACCAACATGGATGTTGATAGGATGCAAGTTTCTCTTCAACAAGTTTGGCTTTTTGTCTACCTTGCTCTATATCTTTGATATCTAGTAATTTGAGTTCATTCTTTATATTATCTTTCAATTGGCCCAATATAGCAATTTGTAGTAGATGTTGACTAGATAGGTCTTTGATGTGAGTAGCTAGTACATGTAGATAATGAAAATACCCATCCATTGTTCCTCATTGTTTCAATCAAGTGAGTTTGGAAAAAAATTCCTTCTCATCTATATCTTGGAATCTTTTGAAAAAATTCTTGTTGAATAATCCCAATCTCTTGCTAATGCCTAGGATTTTTCATTCCACCATAAAAACTAGTCATCAACCAATATCTCTAGGTGTGTTAATGAAAGGTTATTTTTTTCTTCCTCATTGTATATCCTATATAACATGAAATAAATTTCAATTTTATTAAGCTACCTTGTACCCTCCCAATCATCCTCACTATCAAATTTTGGTTTATAAAATTTTATCTTGTGTAAAACCACCAAAAGCACCCATGTTAGATAAATGGTGTGGTGGTTGAAAAGAAGAGTGGAGTTTGATCTACTTTCTCCTCTATTCCCACTTTTCATTACTTTGACTTCACCCTTGAGTTGGTTTTGGTACTTTTCATACTCATTTATTTCCAACTCCATTTTGCCAAATCTTTGGACATCGTTGTGTTTAACTCGTCAACTTTTTTGGAGAACATTATGCCTAGCTCATTGAATTTTTTGAGAGCAACTTGAACATATCCTTCATCACTCTAGTGATTATCTCTTTTATAACATAATTATTCTATGTAGTGGAAGGGTTGTTTCTAATAGGCCCTATGACCTTCCTTGATGTTTTAGAATTCCTCATGATTTATCGTGCATTGTCCACATGCAAGTGTGGTAGTCGGGTTTGTAAATGAATATTTGTATAGGTGGTAACTGTAATATGTTGGAAATTGGAGGCTAAGGAGGAAATGGTTAGGTGGAAAGAGGTTGAAGTTGGTGTCTATTTAAGAGACAAGGAAATGATCGAAAGAACAATGATGGCTAGTGTGAAGTGACAATGGAAATGGTATTGGGTGTGTAGTGACTGTGGATACTAGTCGACTACAAATGGAAGTGATTAATTTCTATCACTTGATGGAATCCATGAAGGTTCTGGTACCAATTAGAATGAATCAATATATAAAATATATATGTTTGATTACTATTCCCATTTCATGTGGTAATGGAGCACGACCTATTGGCACAAAATTGATTAGACCAGGTTCCTTATTAGGTTACCAACAAAAGGTATTGATTAGTATAGAGCTCTGGCATTTTCATGTCCTCCGAAGAGAAGAAGTCTCACCTGAAGCACAACCAAGACAAAAAGATAGGGAAGGGCAAGGAGAATACTTAGGTGGGTTCCCATAACCTTCAAGATTCACCATGATCTTGCGCAAGATAGTCTAACTAGAGAACATATCTGAACTCATTCATCCAGTAAGTAAATATAATCAAGTCATGAAATAATTTTAACACAGAGACAACATATTGATCTCATCAAGCATCAAGAAGTATTGTAAAGATATAACTCATAAGAATAAACACAGAATGACACAATAATTTTCAAAATTTTAGGTCCTTCTTTATATATTATCAGCATCAAAACCTCTGAGATACAATCTCAGAGATACAAATTGGTACTCTGTTACAAACTTAAGGCTCCAGACTCATATCAAAGAGATCTATCTACCCTTTTCCCCCCAAAATGTATACATACTGCAATTACAAAACCTTTTCTCAACTAAACCCAACACCAACATCCGACTAACAACAACAAAAACCCAACCTATCAATAATAGCCAACCCAACAAACCCTTTTACAATTGTATGCATCTCATATATAGGCTAATTGGAATGTTCTAGCTTTGGGGTCCCATGCTTTCTTGTAATATTGTAACTGCTTTTTCCTTGTTGGCGTTGCATTGTTCCTTTCCTCAACTAATTTTTGTTCCTTTACTTGCTCCACTGTCTAGCTTCTTCTATAGCTTCCACAACTAACCAAAACTGGGACTATATTCCTTCTTGTGTAGCTTCAAATCCAAAAATGAAGGGACCAAAAGGCTTCGACCACAATCCTTGACTCACCCTTGAGTCAAGTACTTGGCTCTTTCACGGCTTCTAGGAGTAATTGTTGTTTTCCATTGTCCTCCTTCTCTTCTTTACTTTCATTTTCTGCTTGCGCTTTGTCTTTCTCTACCTCTTCAAATGAAGGGCCCAACTCTAGGACCAACTCTAAGGCCCACTTCCTGAATTCCTCCCCTTCCTGACTTCCTCGAAACTCCCAATTTTATCCTACCACTTCCTGGCAAGGAGTGAGGCCTAAGCTACAAACTATTGAGTCGCATCTGTGATACATCATTTGGGCTTGGATGCGACCAAAGAGTTCCATTCAGATTCTGTTGTAGCATCTACCTGATGCGTTTTCATATGCACTAATTGAATGATAGGTTGAAATTCATGTAAATCCTTCTTGGCTATGTATTGTGCTTCAAATAGAGCATTCATATCATTATCTGCTTGCTGAATTTGATCAGACTTCTCTTGTTATTCTAGTGTGTCCATGGTGACCACAACTTCTTTTTTGAGAAACTAGATTCTTGCGCGCACCTCCTCTAGAATTTGGTTGTGCCTTGCCATAATTTCCATCCTGTCACTGACTTCACGAAATATCTTTGTGCACTTGGTTGTGCGCTTGTGTAGTGATACTCGAGCATTGTTGCCTTCCAACACTACTTTCTCCATATTCTCGTGTAATTTCTGAGGCTGATTATCTGCTTCTTGTTGATTCTGCCGCAATTGCACTTCCATATTCTCTACACAAATGGCCAACTGTGACCATGCTCCCTAGAGTAATTCAATATGATGGTCATTCTCTCCTGCAACATTGGATTCTGGCAGTTGGGGTGCGACCTTCCTTATTTCCGTCCAGGCTTCAACAAGCCTCTCCTGGAATCTTTCTAGTTTTTGCTCTGCCTGGACCTTGGCATATGCTTCTTGTGTTATGCATGCTTGAGAAAGGAGTGTTTCCTCCCTTGCGAACTCTACAGTCCTTTTATCCTACTAGATCCTCTGCTCCAGTTGATTAGTTGAGGCCTTGATCATTCCAACTAGCTGCGCTGCTAGCCACTATGAAAGTTGGTCAGGGATGTGGCCAACACTAGACCTTACCGCTTAATGGATGAGAATCCCAACATGAATACTGATGGAATATTCACATATTTCATCTTTATGGTTTACAAAATTTAGACGGATTACTATAGAGGTAATAAAGGCTATGAATGGACAAGGTTCGTGTGGCACATGGACTAGGATTGCGTCCAGATTCACTCTTTCTCCAACCACAAAGGGGTCCCCATTATATTAATGTCTGCCATTAATAGTTTCTTGACGCTTATGATCCTACGATGTTGAGTAAGTAGTTCTTCATCAAAATAAGACTTGAATAGAAAAAAAATGAACTACGTGTTGCGGTGCAACAATGCACTCTCCGACTTTATTAAATGAATTCACATAAATTTGCAAAAATACTCAAATCTAACTAATACACATGCTGCTTTGGACTAGAGAAACAGTCCTGGCCAAAACATACCATCCATTTGCACAAGTTTGATTGCTCCAGAAGGTCGGATCTCTGCAACTATAAATGGTCCCAACCAATGCATGCACAACCTGCCTAGATGTTTCTAGTATCAACTTTCATTAAGTAGGACCTTTTCTCCTTGTGCAAATACTTTGGTCTTAATGTGTTTTTCATGCCAATATTTCTATCTTGCTTTCTCAACTGATTGATGTAAGTTTGCTAAAAACCTGGTCTCTTCAAGTTCTTGTAAGTCCATGAGCCTCTGCACAACTCATTCATCCTCTGACAGGTGTGTAATCTATGCAATATATAAACTCGGAGTAATGAATTCTGCAGGTACCACAACCTCTTTCCCATAGACTAGGGGGTGTACCTGTGTACTTTCTTTGTGATTTTCTTGTAATCCCATAAAACTGCTGGGAATCTATCATCCCAATCCTCCCTGTTTGCGATAAAACCTTCGTTAATCCTCTCTCCAAAATCTTGTTAAACGCCTCTACTGTTGCATTGGATTGCAAGTGGTAGGGACTACTTTTATGATGTTGAATCAATAACTTTGTTGTAAGATTTGATATTGCACTACTGATAAAATGACCTCCCTGATCACTGGTCAAACTCCTAGGACATCCAAACCGAGTGATAATATTTTAAAAAATGAACCTAGCAGCAATATTGTTGAAAAATCATGAACAACTTCTGCCTCATCCCAACGTGTAAGGTAATCAGTTGTGGTAATAATATACCCGGCCTTTAAATGCTTCATTGTGGGGTTGATCAACCCAATGAAGTCAATCACTCATTTCTCAAATGCTTGTAGAGTTCGAACTGGTTGAGGAGGCAATTCATCTCGTCATGATGTCTTACCCACTCTTTGAAAGACATCACAAGATCTAGCGCATGCCTTTGTATCCTTGAAGGGCCTGGCCCACCATAGTCCATCTTGGAGGAATTTTTGCGCAGTTTCCTTTCCTCCAACATAGCCTCCCGCAACTCCACTGTGGCATTCCCACAATATGTCATTTCTTTCATGATCTAAGACACATCTCCTGAGGATGCTATCTAGTCCCAACTTATACAATTGTCCCGCAATCAATTGATAGTCCACTGCTCTAACCACCATATGACGTTTCTGAGTTGCAGAGTACATTTTTGGGTAGGCCCCTGTACTTCAGAAGATTGCTATGTCTTCCAGGTATTCTGGTATAGCCTCTTGCTACTCTATTGTGTAATTCCCACAATATGTCTTGTCTTTCATGATCTAAGACACATATCCTGAGGATGATATCTAGTCCCAACTAATACAATTGTCCCACATTCAATTGATAGTCCACTGATCTAACCACCATATGAAGTTTCTGAGTTGCAGAGTATGTTTATAGATAGCTCCTTGTACTTAAGAAGATTTCTATGTATTCCAAGTATTCTGGTATGGCCTCAACTCAGAACAGGTCTGCATCTGGGAGATGATCATCAACTGCTCTACCACTTTCTCCTAACTCTAAGCTAGACAGGTGATCAGGCCCTACATTGCATCTTCCAGGTTTAATGATTACCTCAAATGAAAAATCCTGAAACAATAATAACCATCGACAAATTATTCCTTCTAGAACAGTTTTGTTAACTAGATATTTTAATGAAGAATGATCAGTAAAGAACTTAAAATGAGAACCTAACATATAATGTCTAAACTTATGCAAGGTGTAAATCATAGCTAAACCTTCCCTTTCTATGGTTGTATATTTGTGCTCAACTTGCAACAACTTCTTGCTAGCAAAGTAGATATGATGATCCATGGCTGTATCTCCCGGTTGCACTAAGATGGCTCCCAAGGAAATACTTGATGCGTCTACGTGCACATGAAATTCATTTTCCTAGTTCGGAAATATCAGAATAGGTGTTGTGTTGATATTTTCCTTCAGGATGTCAAATTCTTTATCGCACTCTGGGGTCCACTAGAACACTTTTGAATTCTTTAGTAGATTCTCCAGAGGTGCGGTAATGTTTGCATATATTTTGATAAATTTGTGATAGTACCCTATGTGCCCCAGCATGGAGCACAACTTATTAGCACTCGTAGGTGACAACATGTTCACAATAACCGTAACTTTGGCTGGGTCCACCAATACCCCTTCCCGACATACTATGTGGCCTAAACAATTCCCATGTGGAACACAAGATATACACTTACCAAGGTTCAACGATATCTGCAAGTATCTACATCTATCAAACATCAGAAGTAGTAGTGTTACATGTTCCTTGAGAAGACTATAGACCGTCCAATCATCCATATACACTTCTATAAACTTGTGGATAAATTTTCAGAAGGCTACTATTACAATATGAGAAAAAAATGCAGGGGCATTCTTTAGGCCAAATGGAATCACATTATATGAAAATGACCCCCATTATGTTATGAATGTGGTCTTCTTTTTGTCTTCTTCAACAATCCTCACTTGGTGATACCCTGAAAATCCATCTGTAAATGAGTAAGATTCTTTCCCCACAACCTGTTCTATAACCTCATTAGTAAAAGGTGTTGGGAAAGGGTCATGAACATAGACATAGTTAATGCTTCTATATTATACACAAACCCTAATGTCCTCTATTCCTTTCTTGCTCTGGATAACTATTGGGCTAGCCCATTCTGCTTCTTCTACTTTAAAAATGAGTCCAGCTTCCAACATCTTGTCTCTTTCCTTCTTAACCTTCTCTTTCACTCTGGGGTTAAGGTGATATGGTCTATGCCTTACAGGCTTTGATCTTGGTTTTAGTTCATTTTTAATTTCTCCCATAGCTCCTTTAATCCCTTTTAGATATGAAAATGTCTTTGGGAACAAGTCCTCATACTCTTGGAATAGGCTAGGTATTTCTTGGCTAGTTTTCTCATCCCAATAATCTCCTATCATAGCTATCTTAGGTTGCTCTATGGTCCATATATGGACTTTATGCAACTTCAATGGATAATTATAAGAACCATCAGTCTAGTTGTGTATGATGTTTTGTATTTCTCTTCTCTCTTATGTCTCCTTAATGGATACATTTCTCAATTCTTCTAAATCATCTGGACTTTCTAAGTCCTCAATTTTATAACATTCTATAGGTCTCTTGTCCAAGTCTAGGTGAAGGTTAGACTGAATTTCTTGGCCATGCTTTGCACATACCACTAGGTTTGATTTCCGTTCACCATTATATGTAAAAAGGAATTCTTTAATTCTTTGTAGGACTACTTCAAGCTCACGGTACTTGTAAACAAGAAGTTCTTGCATAATTGATCTGCCAATGTTTTCTAGTTGTTGGTCTATCTTCTGGTTTCTCCATGCATGTGCCAAGCCTTCGGAATTGGACCTAGTGAATGAAGAAATAAATGAAACCATAAGCGAGATGGTATTTCTACAACTTTCCATTGTCTTACACATTGTTCAAAATGTGCTTTAGGATCAGACTTCCCATTGAACAATTGAAAAACTTGGAAATCTATCCGCATCTCTGATTCCAAATCCTCGTTATTTTGAAATCTATATCGGATAGCTTGCTTCACATCCTCCCAGTTCTTAATCGAGGCTTTGTGACTAGTCCACAATCTAGGAGGGGTGTCCTTGAGGGATAAATCCAAAACCGAGATCCTTTGATCCTACACTATCTGAGGTACCATCATATATTGAGTGTTCTCTGATCTCGGTTCCAACCCATCTAGTTTCTATAACAGTTGCACATCTTCTTGAAAATCTTTCATACGAGCCTTACTGCCAACTATCAAATACCAGTTCTGAATCTTCTTCCACTGATTTTATGCTCCTTCAACTTACTGATCCATCAACAACAGGATTTATGTAGTCTTCTCTCATTCCTGCTGTTATAACATACAATTTCTCCAATTCCTCTCCTTCCATATTGTTGTATGTTGGTTCTATGTATTGAGGGCCTACATACGAATCCAAGGGTTGAACCACTTTTATTCCGATGCCTCAAATGTCATAGTGTCTTTCTTTAGGTCAATCATCGCATAGTTGTCATAAGCCCAATAAATACCAAGTAGTGAAGGATAAGGGTCCTTATCTCCCATGATTTTGATCACCTCAAAATCAACTACATTCTTCAGTCCCACAACATCTATTTCCACATTCTCTAGTGTTCCTATTGGGAAAATACAATACTGATTGGCCATTCTTAGCTAGATTCAGGAATCTATCAACTGGGGTTTTCCTAAGGCTTCCCAAGTCTTTATAGGCAGTATGTTAACATTAAATCCTAGATCTCACATAATATCCTTAATCTCAAACTCATCTAGCTAGGATACTAACCTAAACTCTTTTCGAGTTTGTACTTTCCTTCTCTGCACTCTTTGGGTATTCTTCTCAGGGAGATTAGTCCTTATTCTAGTTTATGGAGATTCTTCAGTTCCTAGGACTAGGTATAGTGCATTGCGCAAATTCTCTGTCAGTTGGTCGTTCCCAAGAATATCAGAAAATAGCTAAAACCATAGGTCAACTACATTTTGTGACTGCTCATGTTGTGTCATCGGGACTACGGGGTTTCTGGGTGCAGGGGGTGAAGCAGGGACTTGTGCATTCTTAGGGTAAATAATAGGCTGAGGGGGTTTCTCTTGCATCTCAAGCCCATGGATGTTATGAAATACTTCTATGGAATATTTAAAGAATAACTTATGTTTCAGCGTATCATACCTATCCTTCTTAGGTAGTGCTTTCTGGATCTGAGGTAAATTATCATCATCTGCGCCAGTCATTTCTCCTCCTCGAGTTACAATATTAAAATTGGGCAATTGTCCTCTAATAACCCTCTTTATCTATGAACTGATGAGGTTAGGTCCTCGTCATCATACTCGATATTCCCATTTGGCAATTAGTTCTGGGCAGTCTTCAGTTGCGTGCCCATTGGTTCTATAGTGAGAGCACCAAGGCCGCCTCAAATGAGGAAAATCTCTAACCATGTGGCCTTGCTCATCACATTTGTAGCATATACTTGGTCCTTTTCCCTTATTTCTTCTTCCTCTGAAGTCTTCTCTGACTCCACCTCCTCGACCTCTTCCTGATCCTTGAGGGGTTTCATCACCCTAAATGTTGTTCGATCCAGTTTGTCCACAAGTGCATCCAATGCTCTACACTGATTTGTAGCATGTGTGATAGATGTGAAAAACTCACAATGCACAGTATTCAGTATTGTTTCATATTTCTAAATAATGGGGCACTGTCTTGGCCCATGCCCATGGGTTCAACAAATCTCGCAATACTCAACTAATGGCGCTGCTTGATTACCTGGAAAAGCATGATACGGGGTTTGGGTATGGAATGGTAAATTTGCAAATACTTGCACAACTCCTCTCATGGGTCCTGATACAGGTCCCATCAGATTTTGAGGAGGTCCCATTCCCCTCATTCGTGGAATTTTTTTTCCATATGTTCTTCTGTGTAACATCCGATACATTGGACTTGCGATTGTCCTGGTATGGGTATTGTCAATTCTTGAATCTTCTCTGTGAGCACTGATATTTTTCCTTGTAGTTGTGCCAAATTTGCGTCTGTTGGGGGTCTGTTCATTCTCAGGCTCCCTAGATATCCTACCATGGCTTCAACCTTCATTGATTGTTCCAAGGCATCTATCAAAGTAGCTATCCGTTGTTGCATTAATGGAAACTGTGTTAGAGGTAGAAATCTATGGATATACAATTCTCTTTTATGTTCCTCATGAATTGGATGCACTAGCCTCCCTATAGCATCTTTAAAGTTCTAGCTATACTCCTAGGCCGATTCACCTTCCCTTTGCTAAATTTCGCGCAACTCAGACAAAGCTTGTTTTTCTGACTGAGGCAGCTTAAACTCCTCTATGAACTTTTTCTGTACCTCGTCAAGTGTGAATGCTTGACCTTGCATTCCTATAACTCCCTACTCAATAACCTTCATGTACCATTTGAGAGCACGACCTCTCAAGGTATTATAGAACTCAACAAATTTATTCGCATCCCGAGTCCCTTTGGACCCCCAGATTGTTGCACATAAGAACCAATGCTACTCAACATCCTCGTCTCCCTTACCCTAGTCTGGGTATCGAGTAATCAAACCTCCCGTGTTACCAACCATTTTTGATCTTACTACTCTGACCAACATATAACCTAATGGTCCTGGTTGTGATCTATTAGGGGATCCCAATATCCTCCCAATATTTGTGCTTCTTGGTTGTGGCTGACTAACTAGTTGTATTGGAACAAAAATAGCATAAGAAGGTAGTATAGAATTTACCACTTGTATAGAAGAAACTTGGGGTATGGGTGATTCAGGGCTTGCACCACTCACTTTGGGGTGAGTTTCTTTGATCTGGGGGGGTCTCATTCTCATCCTATAGAGCGGTTTCTTCCATTGGATTCCTGATCTTTCCTGGCATAGGGGCTGAATCTTCTCTTTCTTATTCAATATCCATGTCGACTTCCTCTTATCATGCTTCTACACCTTCTCCTTCTTGTCCACCCTCTTGGATACTTCTTTCTCTCTACTCTTCTCTCTCATTTAATCTTTGACTGGCCAGTATTTCCTGTCTTCTCATCTTTCAAAACTCTTCCATATTTTCTTCCTCTACTTCTCCTGGTTCGAATTCTTTCCGCAACTTCTCAGACTGTTTTTTTGCTTTCTTTATCTTACCGTGCCACCACTTCTCAACTATGGCAACTCTTTTCAAGGATCACACATCTCTTGATTCCATTTCTTTCTACTCCCCCATTTGTCAAAGAACCCTCTCCCCTCTCTCAGGCCCTGACTCCACCCCAAACTCACCCCACCCCAAGTGAGGGTGTTTACGTTGCCATCTTAGTCGAGAACATAGTCAACATCCCCTCCTCCATCAAGAAAACCTTAATCCATAGGGGGGTTTCTCGCAACAGTCTTCCCCTTGCATTTTTCTTTAAATGCACTTATGCCCATGAAAAATATTGATGATTATCAACTACAAACTCGATAATGTATCCTTCTAATGTTGTACTGACCCAGAAATTGATCACTCACGTTACTGGATGATCTAGTCGATGCAGTGTTTCAATCTATTTTGTATCTGAAGTACAGGTCCTCTTGACTCGTTCTTGGAATTCCATAGCTTCTTGGAGCCTATCTATCCAGTGGAAAAGTTCTTCCGGGAACTTAACCTAGAATATCTCGTACTGGTCGCTCGATCTTTTTGAGTAAAAGACTACCTCTCGTGTATCTTTCACAAATTTTCCTCTCAGTTCCGCTTCTTTCCATATGAAGGTGTCGCAATTTCTCTCCCACCACTGGTGAATATCAGATCTGTGAATCCGTGGAAGAGTTCTCCCTATAGGTTCCCTTTTGATGCAGGTCCTAACAACAAAACCATTTTGTTGGCACGAAATTGATCAGACCAAGGTCCTTCTTAGGTTACCAACAAAAGATATCATTTACTAGAGCGCTAGCATTTTCATATCCTATGAAGATAAGAAGTCTCACTCGAAGTGCAACCAAGACAAAAATATAGGGAAGGGCAAGGAGAATACTTAGGTGGGTTCCTAGAACCTTCAATATTCACCATGATCTTGCACAAGATAGTCTAACTATAGAACATATATGAACTCATTCATCCGGGAAGTAAATATACTCAATTTGCAGAAGCATTTGTACACAGAGACAACCTATTGATCTTATCAAGCATAAATAAGTACTGTAAAGATACAATTCATAAGTATAAACACAGAATGACACAATAATTTTCAAAATTTTAGGTCCTTCTTAATATATTATCAGCATCAGAACCTCTGAGATACAATCTCAGAGATACAAATTGGTACTCTGTTACAAACTTTAGGCTCGAGACTCATATCACAGAGTTCTATCTACCCTTTTTCCCCAAAACTGTATACAAATTGCAATTAAAGAACCTTTTCTCAACTAAACCCAACAACAACATTTGACTAACAACAACGAAAACCGAACCTATAAACAATAGTCAACCCAACCAACCCTTTTAAAATCATATGCATCTCATATATAGGCTAAGTGGAATCTTCTGGATTTGGGTTCCCATGCTTTCTTGTTCTGTTGTAACTGCTTTTTCCTTGCTGGAGTTGCGTTGACCCTTTCTGCAACCGATTTATGTTCCTTTACTTGATCCATTGTCCAGCTTCTGTATTTTGTGCAACTAACCAAAACTAGGAATGTAGTCCTTCTTGCGCAGCTTCAAATCCAAAAATGAAGGGCCCAACATGACCATCGTTTTATACAAGTAGACTTTAAGATACATAACTCTTGATGAACAACATTTTAGAATTATTATCTATTCATCTATATATAATCCTTAACTTATTTTTAGTATATTGAAATCTCCCCTATTTATCATTTGGTGGTCCCCATCTACAATTTTATGGAGGGATTCAAAACTACCTCCACTAGCTTAGCATTGTCTAAACCTATCTTTGTTCACTTGGCTCTTTCTTCATATTCTTGGTTACTAATCTCTCTTCCTACTTCTTGGGCTGACCCATGTTTAGATCTAAACAAGCTTCCAACAAAGCCCTCTAAAACTATCATCCCTCCTAGTAACCTAGAAGGAAACACAACCCACAGAGTGTACTGCACAGTCTCACTTGGGATAGTTCTATGGGTGAATGCAATGCTCAGATTCTTGCAGTCAAGGAAAGAGTGGGGATCTAGGATTGTATTTCATCTTCCTAGTCCTTGATCTGATTGTTCTTTCTGTTATTCTTAATATTCATTCTTTTGCTAAATCTATGCATACATTCTAATAGATTTAACATATAACAGATTTCTAGAATTACCCATTCATCCATTCATAGTCTAACTACTTGCAGAAGGGAAAAATCCAATCATTCACATCACATAACATAAATGTTAGCATGGTTCACCCCCTCTTGGCCTACATCCACAAAGATATGGCTCTCAAGATATTTTATTATGGTTCTGCAATATATAACGATGTGTGCACTACAACTTTGTTCTTGCAGTCACAAAACAAAATCCCCAAACTTTGTGTGGATGACTAGATCACACCAGGTTCCTTATCCTATGATCTAACCCTTAAGGTATAACTACATTTCCCCCCTACAACTAAATAGCTTACAAAAATGGTATCCAATCTTACAATAGTTTCTTTTTTCGAACATTACAAAACTTAGGAACTCCCCCCCTAGACCTCCTAGGTACTTATATACATACTAAGTCTCAACAATTGTTATATTATATTACAAAAACCCTAACCCTAACAAGGTTAGGTTTTCCTACATGCGCTCTTTGCACGCTCTCCTCTTTTGCATGTGAATTTTCCTATCACATGTTGCTTTTCTTCCAGCTATCTTTTTCCTTATTAAGCTCTACCTTCCAAAAATGGCTTTTCCTCAAAATTGGCCTACACCCAACAGGCCCCCAACACTAACATGTGGCTTGTCCGGAGCCACCTAGGCATTGTAAGCTCCCTCAACAACCTTTGCTAGGATGTGGAACTTGTGTGCAAGTTCCCTTCCTATTTCTTTAACTTGCACAAACTTTTCTGTTAGCACCTCTAGTGCTTGCGATGTGACCTCCTCATGTATTATTACTGAGCAATCCATCCGTGCTTGCACCATGTTCTTCTTCTCTTCCTCCAATTGCACAATCATCTCCGCTACTTTCTCTTTGAGAGGTTCTATATGGGCCTATCTTTCCTGCTTCTACGTCTACGCAACTTTTAACTCTTTCTGCAACTTATTCATATACTGCATTCCTTTCAGATGCTCGATGATGATCATTTTATTTTGCCTCTTCTTGAGGTCTTGGATTTTTGCACTTATTATTTCTTCCTCTTGGTCCCATTGTTGGACTTGCTCATCCTTCTCTAGTGTTTTCCAAAGTTGCACTACTTTATCAAACAATTCCGCTACTGTGTTTATTTGTTTATCCATCTCTGCTAGTTGGAGTGCAACTTATTCTTTCCTCTACTCTCATACCTCAGGAGGGCTCATGGGATTGACATTATCTCTTAGCTCCTCAATCTCTTGCCTATATTGGTCAATTCTATGCATGATGAGGTTGATATTCTCCTTTGCACTTCTCTCTGCTACTTGTGTGCTTTTGGGGATTCAGCTATATGCCATTGTCAATCCCTTCTCTAACCTATTTGTGCATTCCTTTTCTTCCTTGGTTTTGAACTTGATCTGCTCAACTACCAATTATAATGCTTCATTGCCATTATTCATATATTGCAAGTCTACTACATTTGTTCATGTGCACGACTGCACCACCTACACGACACTAACTTGAATCTTGTACAGTGCCTTGGTTGGTATCCTTTCATGTACCAATTCTAATTGTGCTAGATCCTTAAGTGGTTTCTTATCTATCGTCTCATCCATCTACAACATGTTTGGTGTAACCGGGAAGCTCAGGCTCACTTGTGCTATAGTTTGGATGGTATCCTACTCCTTCGGTGCAACCCTTGCCTTTGCTTCCATTGTTGCTAGGAGTGAATCTGTTCCTCTTCCAGGTCTATGTGCTGCTCATACCTGTTCTAGGACCTACCCTATATCAACCAACTCGTCTTGAATTCATCCTTTTTGGTGTTGGTCATCTTCAAAATCCTCAACTATGCATTCCTGTACTTTTTCTTCCACGAGGTAGATGTCATCCTCGGTGATCATATACTCTGGAAGATACTTATGTGCCTTGGAATTCTTGCACGAACCCCCTGTATGTATGATTGGCCACTTGGGTTGCGTTGTTTCCTATGGGGTGGTTGTTGAGGGGGTTTCTTGTGTTATTGTGTCTCTCAGTCCTTTTTCTCTTGGTGCTGGGGAAGTGTCCATTTTTCCTTCCTTCTCATCCTTCTTTGGTGCACTCCCCTTCTTCTACTGCACCGACTTTTGATTTGGTTTTGGATTTCTAGGCACAACTTTGTCTCCTACAGGTATCTTGGTTGACCCTGTGTCTACCTCCATACCCTTAGGCACTTCTTGAGTTAAGACTGGAATCCTCCAGTTGTCATGAAAATCCCTCATGGACATTTCTATGTCTTCTTTAGTGATGCACTATCTTAATTGTATCCACTCCTTCCCTGGATCCATGCGTGCTTATATCCACATATTGTTCCTTGTTGTTTTGAAGTTGGCTATGTCCCTAAATTGTGCGACCATGTCTAGAGTAATTCTCCAAGTATTGGAAATACTCTCTTGTATTTCACTGAAGTACTTGGAAAATGTACCTGTGTTGGAACTTCTATGCTCAGGGTCTGAGTTTCTCCCCAACGATGTGTATCGTGCTACACGGAAACTACCTATTCGGTCACAAAAATGAGAGTACGGGGGCTCTTTCCACCCGATTAATGTGATCAAGATAATTAACCATGAGTAATTGAACTCTGTTCCCAAGTTCTGCATGTATTTTCATTCATCAAGGAACAAGTTCAATAAATGCGGGGCCTAGTTGAGCAGAGTGCGACTGACGCACTATGCTACAACTACGATGACCCTGATAGGGAATTCCTTACGTTTCAGAGCATCTTGCAGGCCATGATTTTGGTTTCCATTCTCATTGCTACATCACTGATCCTCTTGATAATGATCCCCCACGATCCCCTCTCCATGCTGTACCTTTTCTTCATTTCCTCAGCTAGGGCCTTCTCCTTTGTTTTTTCATCAAGGTACTGTGTGGGGATTTTTCCCATAGTTGGTAGACCCATGATGAATGCAATGAGTTCTACATCTATTGAAATGAGCTCCTCCAACCATAAGAATCCTCCATGGAGGAGCACCATCAACTTCTTCACACAATTGTTTTCCTCTTTCCCCCTGCTGAAGTGGGGAATTTCTAGCAAATTTAGAATGCCCATGTTGGCCAGGTCGGTTGCCCATTGTTTTGGCTATAAAGTTGGGTCACCAAAGGGGCATGTGCCTATGCTATCAAGGTATATCTGTTGTGCAAACTCTAGGAATTTTCCAGCATTGACCATGTCATGGTCCGAATACCACAGTCTTTCCACACATCCTAGAAGGTTAGGCGTGACTTGCACCCCCTCAGGAATGTGTAGTAGGACTATTACTTCATTAGGTTGTTGGCATAGTGACTTCACCATGGGATTTTTTCCCTTTCTTCTTGGTGGCTCACTTGAGGTCCCAGTCTCCATCTGTCTTTTCTCGATGTTATATTCTAGCTGGCTGGTGATATCTTCCACTAGACCCTCCTGCTGCTGTGTAGACCCTGCTTTGTTTGGTTGTCTCAGTGTGGCAGCTTCTTCTTGTACCATGGTGGCCCCATTTACTCTATGGGATCCTTTGGCCCTCGTAGGTCTCTGTGGGTTGCCTGTGTCTTCGACATGTCGGCCCTATGCACTTTCCTGCAGATCGATGTCCATGGCAACTATTGTTGGTGAATGTGTTTATTCCTCCACTCGTGTAGGGCTTGTTGGTTCTTT
>SNQJ01S0113878.1:0-26111 GCA_010110895.2 Picea sitchensis | reverse complement strand
GCCCTTACCACCTCCCTCTCTTCTGACACTTGTCTTCCACTCATTCCCCCTCCTCCATCTGTCACATCTCCCGCTCATTCTACTCCTCCCACTTTCCAACATCTGTCCTCCACATTTACTACCACCCCCGTTTCGTTTCAACCTGTTCCACTTTGCCCCCTCTCATTTCTCGACACCTGTTCCACCTCCCATCCATGTCATCTCTATCATGTCCTCGTGGCCCCCTTGAACAATCAAACACCACTGTAGCCTCCCCTTTTTGCCTTTGCATCACCCCCACACCTTTGCACCTCAGCGCCAACATTCATGACGCCCCCATATACCCAGTAGACTATCGATCACGCCCGTCACTTTGCCAACTCTCCATCGTCAGTATCTGCGTCTATTCGTCGATTTCCTCTGCAAAGGTCCAATGAAGTAATACATGGCCAAGGAGAAGCTACCATGTTTCCCAGGTGCCAAGTTTAACTCGGATCGTCCTGATCTCGATGAAGCAGTTATGAAGTGGGGGAGGTGGTTGGAGCCTCATCTCCCCCATGAATGGGAAGTCAGAATGGTCTGACCACAAAGGCAATTTGTTAGCTCAGGCATTCTGAGATCGCGTGCACAAAGAGACTGGGTGCACATCTGACAGAGCAGAACGTAGGGGGAATGGAAGAGTCAAGATTGCATCTGACAGAGGAAGGCGTGCGCAATAGAGACTACAGGTTCAGTCTAACTGATACGATGCAGCACCATGGAAGCTCGATCATGCCTCTGCTGAGGATGGTGGTTTATTTTGAGTATATAGGTGGAGTTCTGTTATTTGGTAATGGTATTTGGTCGAGAAGAGATCCGATCTGTAATTTTGTTTTGCTAGAGTTTTTCTTTGGTTATGTAATCGATTTAAGACTTTCATGTTAATAGAATTCATCTTCCTTTCTCTTTAATTATATCTATAAATGTGTTTAAAACACTCAGGCATGGATGATCCAGTCGAGGATCGTTATGCTGTTGTAATGGAGGTTTGATTATAGCAGTTTCATGGTCAATTTTACTCATTTCCCTGTGTTCTCTTTTCCCTCTCACATTGGATGGCTCAGGCATGGATGATTCAGTTGAGCTGTTGCAGTTGTAGGATGATGAAGGTTTGATCATGCTACAGCTGTAACTGTGTCTTTCGTAGACATATTTCGGTGTCTGAGCTTGAGCTCGAGAATGTTTTTTGAGCTTGAGTTTTTCTTCTCAGAGTTGTTGGAAGCCCTGATGCCGAGAGCAGTCTCATTCACCTTTCTCCTAAGTCTTCCCTCTGCTCTCGCTTTAACTCAATTTCCTGACTAAATTTAATGTGGCCCTCACTTCCCTGTGCATTTTGTTTCTAGTCCTATGTTGAACATCACTCAGGTTCTGATTTTGTGCCCATTTTACCCCCTTAAAACCAACTTGTGACCTAAAAAATCTAATGGGTACAGGGCTCACCTCCTTTGCAATCAGGAGGCGACTTCCGGTGCTAAAAAATACCATTTAGGAAGTGATCAATGACTTATCCCATCGATATCTTCATAATTTTGTACTCATGTTCTTTGTTGATATGCTACTTTACAAAAAAATTGGAACTTGCACCTCAAGCGCATAAAGATAGTATTGAAACTATGAGAAGAAAATATGTTATATGCAAACAAATCAAAATGCAATTTTGGAAGTGAAGAAATAGAATTTATGGGCCATGTTGTATCAATATAAGGAGAGAAGGTATCCCTAAAGAAGATTGTGGAAATTATTGTTTGACATATTACCAAAACTATTGCATCATTACATCGATTCCTAGGTCTTACAAGTTAATAGAAAAGATTTATTAAGAACTATGTGGTGATTGTTGCCCCACTACTAGCCTCTTTCAAGAAGGACACTTTTAGATGGAATGATATAGAAGGAGCTTGTTTTAATAGGATGAATACTTTAATGAATCCCATTTTGGTCTTAGCTAACTCAAACTTCATAAGACCATTTGTTCTTGAATGCAATGCTTTACGGATAGGAATAATTGTTGCATCCCTTTCGTCACCTAAATGAGAAAAATAAGGACACTTACAAGTCCAATTGGGTTAGTTGGACAAGACATAATTGAATGCAAGAGTTAGAAACATCAAGCATAAGAAATAAACAAAGAACTAAAATAATAACAATAAAAGAAACTAAACTAGAGTGCATAAGGGAAATAGAACAAAAAATAAACAACATGTATGCCACCAATGGATAAGTTGTATTAGTGGGAAAACACCAAAGAGAAGGGAGACTTATGGGTCCCCTCTTCCTCCAAGGGAGGGCTCTTGAACCCCCAATGATTAAGTTCTTCATACAAGTAGAAAACTAGAAGGAAATGGTGAAGAAATCCAAAGCTCATTCACTCAAGAGGTGATGTGAATAGCCAAATGAAATGGTGCTTGTATGCTCTAGTGAGGAAAGAGGTTC
The DNA here is from genome assembly GCA_010110895.2 of Picea sitchensis. Classification (NCBI taxonomy): domain Eukaryota; kingdom Viridiplantae; phylum Streptophyta; class Pinopsida; order Pinales; family Pinaceae; genus Picea; species Picea sitchensis. The sequence continues at coordinate 23,660 of SNQJ01S0113878.1, read as the reverse complement.
CTCTAAGAGAATATAGGCAACATAACAATACAAATGAATTCCTTGAAAATATAGTGCACCCATGGCCTCATTTTATATCAAATCTTTGAGGCATTATTCAACCAGTCTTTAGTGTGAACAAGGGGCTCTTTAGGGCACCCTTAGGTCTTTGACCAACCCCCCACTCGGATTCAACTTGGATTTAGTTGTCAAATCGACTTGGGAGATGAACCAAAACTGGGTGGAAGGTCAACCAAAATCATAAATGCGTTGTTCTGAGGTGTGCGCATCTTTTTGCGTCCACAGTTGCGCATCGGGCGCATGTGCGCTTTTTCAGAGTTTTTCAACTGTCGCATGTGCATGCTTCCTTTGTATCCTTAGCACATGCTGATTTTATAACTAGTTGTATAGTTTTGTGCCCTTTGGAAATGCATTTTTTGGGCCATGGATGAACTAATGGGTGTTTGGAGATGCTAGATTCTTGTAACCATTTGCGGATGAAATTCCAGTGATAACAATAATAATTTTTCCTATGTAGGAAAATCACCCTATTGCTTTCAAAAGTTAAATATTAAACCCAAGAGAACAAGAAAATTCTAAACATGATAAGGAAATGTTGGAAATCATTCATTCCTTGATAAAGTGATGTAGACCCCCCCACCTTTTCCTAGCACCCGCACAACCTCTCGGTCTAAGGATCATTTACTTCAAGAGACGAAGTGGCTCACAGGTTCATGTTGAACCAAAAACAACCTTTTCCACAGGTCTTTATCCCTCTTTTCGGCATGAAATACCTTACAGAGGGCTTTGATGAGTCAACAGAGAAATCCATCTGACCCTGGACTTACAGCCATGGGCTTAAATCTTTATCCACAAATGCTTCAGGACTTCGGAGCTCCAGGCTTTAGGAATCCTAGCAACACTTGTTGTCCCTTGACCAAATTTTGGGATAACCTTGGTCATTTTGACCTATTTTGGGACTTCGACATCTAGTCGAAGAAGGAGTGCCAAGAAAAGTAGAGATCACAGGATCTCGGTCCACTTTTGGGCCCCTTTTAGGGTTTTGGGTTAATGTAATGGGAAAGGTATGTCAACCCGTGGGTTTACCCACTCTTAGGCCCACTTTTGTAATGTATAAATAGATACTTAGGTAATGTAAGGATGGTCGATGGCTTAGTGCTAGTAGTTAGATCTGTGTGATCAGATGTGGATTGTAAATTATCTGTGCATGATTATAAGAGGCTTGCAGAGCTAGGTGCAAGTTGTTGTAAGAGGTTGTAGAAGGCTTTGTGCTGAAGTGCAAGGAAGAAGGATCTAGCGAGCTGCGCAGATATTCTGTCTTGTGCAAAGTAAGGGTTTTGAGTGGCTTTGTGTTGTAATCAATTGAAGACACTATTAAAGAAGAAGATTTGGTGGACATAGCCCCGAGGTGGGGGTGAACCACGTAAATCTATGTGTGATGCTTTGTGCTTCAACTTGATGTGTTTATTTCTTCTTCTGCTAAGTGCCTTGATATATTTAGATATATCTATTAATGCTTTGTGCTTCATAGATGTATGTCAATAGTGGGATCTGACATGTATGAGAATGCTTAGTGTTGAACTACTAGACCTTATCTGTTTTACTGTGGCTAAGTGTTGAAATACCTTTGAACATTGTGATGCTTTGTGCTATTTGCGAAGCATAATAAGAGTTGGACATTAATGACTGACCAATGCTAAGTGCTTTGTACATGATATAATCATAGATCTGTATCCCAGCTAAGGTTGCAAACACTTGATTCTTGCAACCACCCCTGCCTCTACCTCGAGTGAGACTTCATCTGCTTCGCAGGTGTTGCCAAAAGGGCTAGTAGTTAGGGATTTTTTGGTGCATTGTTGTAGCATTGAACCCCGGGTCTTCCCTAGTGCCAACAAATGGTTCCACTGTCGGGACCTGAAACTGTGATTTCTGGGAACTAGAGAAGAAGTTTTGTGCAAATAAAGCTCTATGCATAGATCTGTTTCCCTAGTGTGCAATGTTCTACTTGACCTGTGAAGCTTTGTGCCAAGAAAGAAAGGTCAGATCTAAAGAAAAGAGGTCAGATCTGCAAGAAAAGAGGTTGATATTGAAGAAAAGAAGCAAGATCTGAACGCTTTGTTTTCTAATAAAGGTAAAAGTGGAATTTTCTAATTAAAAGAGGTAAGATATGTAAGCTTTGTGCTCTGATAAAGGTAAGAAAGTTCTAGATCTGAAAGCTTTGTGCTCTGTAGAAGTAAGATAAGTGGAAATTTTTGTTTCTAAAGTATGGATCTAGGTATTTTTGATAGATTATGTCCTGGCTTAAAACCTAGGGAATTAATAGATGAAAGAACTTGATATGAATAGATCTGATAAGTATAATGATAGATATGTTATACATATGCATAGAAAGAATGTTTGGACTAACAAATGGATGCAGGATCCTAGAAAGAATTTGTTGTAGATTGGCCCCTATGATCCTGGTGCGAAGTACAGAACAGGTTGGGGATTAGTTACAGGAAAGAGAGGATTAACCCTCTGTTACTATTGCAGAAAATCAGAACATATAGCTAAGGAATGCCCTGGTGGAGGACCTAGTTGTCTTTGTTGCAAATCTCTAGATCATGAAGTATTGGATTACCCCAGAATGATTGTTAGACTCAAAGGAATGAATCTGAACCCTAAGGCAGATCCAGAGATAGAAGAACCTAAGAAAGAATCAGAGAAAGTATTAATTCAGATGAAAGAAACCCTGAATGAACACCGACATGTCAGATTATCAAAGATATTTAAAGAAAAAGAATGCATCGAAGTAAGGATAGGGGACTTCGACATTGATTTTGTTCTAGATGAGGAAACACAGATGAATATCATGACAGAGAGAATGTGGGAAGCTATAGGGAAGCCTGTCATGATCCCTTCACTAGGAGGAATAGGACTCTTCAGAGGAAAATTGGTAAACCTATGTGGAAAGTTCACTCAGATATCTACGAATGCTAATGGAACTTCAACTGAAGAAGATTTTGAGATTTTTAAATTTATTGAGGACAGTGCCCCATTTACTATGTTACTTGGAAAACCTTGGATTGACAGAGATCAAGTTAGACGGAAGGAAGAAGCAGAAGTTTTGGAACAGAAGAAACAAGAATTAAAAGATTTTATGACCAAGAAGATTGCACAGTTGATTGAAGAACAGAAGAACAGATTGAAGCTCCTTGACACTAGAGACCCCAATTTCAAAGATGAAAGAATGTTAGAAGGCTTGCAGAAGATTGAAGCACCTGTCCCAGAGAAAGAAGAATTATTACCCCAGAGAGAACCTCAACATTGTGCAGTGACTATGCTAAAAGAAGATAGGAATTAGAACAGAAAATGACAGACTGAGTTGAAGATTACTGGGAAGAAGGATAGAAAGTTAAGTAAGAAGAGGGAAAATATTGAAAAGTTACAGGAGATTCCATATGTAACATCACAAAAAGAAAACTTGCATAATGGGAGCTTCGTCATGATATCATAACATTGACCTATGGCACTTCGTTGTGGTGAAGCAATATAGCCATTGGACCGATATAGCTGTTCAACTTCCACCCCGAACGGACAGAAAAACATTAAAGGATCACCACCAGATCGTTGGACCTCGCCATAATAGATAGATCAACGTTAATGGAAGCTTCATACCCATTGCAAGCAGATCGTTGCCGAATTTATTATTTAGCTCGTTGTGCCATGCTCAAAGAACACTTTTTCCAACTGACAATTCAAAGCCCGCAGAACTAGTGATTGTATACAGTGGTCATTGCAATCTGATTGTTCATCCTAGTGCAGTATCTGAGATCATCGTGACCCCGATTATTTTTCCTGAGTGCGTATGTCCTACGAGCTCATCGCAGTTGAAGAATCCTTCACAGAGGTCCTCCTTGATTTCAGGATTAAGAGAGTCATGTCAGAAAGATCAATGTCCAATGGAGTCCAAGCATCATCGAAAAGAGGAGTAGCAGCTTCTCCATCCACTGCTCGAGCCGGATCGTCCTGACAGGTCGATGAGAAGCCAACAAAGCATAAGGATGATCTTGCGAACGCTAAACTGATTCCGAGCATTTTTCCTTCTTACCTACCCCCTCTGCATTGTGACATCAACCATGACAGTGTGCCCTGAGAATTCAAGTATGCTATGGTCACTGCGTACCAGCCGAAAGGGGTGTGCGCAGTTCATGCCGGTCAAGACAAGCTCACAGGGTTGAAGTTTAGCGACTTCAACCTCAGTGATAGGAAAGTCTACAGTATTCTCTCCACGCATAAGTATCTAACAAATATGAAGGGAAAGAACTCAAAGATTGTCCCACAGTATTGGACCCAAAACCTCGCACAGTCAACATTGTTGAATGTCATGAAGATCCTGCACTTTGGCAGGCACCCAGAGGTGAATGCATGCATAAAGTTTCTTATGTCTTGCTATCACGAAGGCTACTTTTGGTTGAACCATCGTGTCATAGTGGATCCGACCTTGATCAATTGAATCATAGAACTTAGCATGCAAGGCCCTGACCCATAGGATTTTTATCCTGAAAAGACCACAAATAGAGCGCTAGCAGTGAAGATCAAAGAAACCTATGGAAATGTCAAGAAGGGCACGCGAGGCTACAAGGTAGCCTCTATTGAGAGTGATGCAGTGTGTATTTCCTATCAGCTAATCACAGGCAAGCTAGTTTTCAAGAACCGGCCCACCCAAGTGACCGGATTCATAGTTGATATCGCAGGGAAGTACGAAAAAGGACTTCAAATGAATTGGGTGAAGTACTTGGTGAATCAACTCAAACAAGATTGTAGGGAAGTGAAATACCAAGGGTATGAGTTCCATTTTAGTTGGCTTCTCATAATGATAGCCTTCATAGCATGAGAGATGCCAGAGGGTGCCACTTTCGCAGAGACCGAGCCATTTGAACCTTTGGCTGCGAATTTCAGTACCCGATGGTACTCAATCGATATGAGAAAGCAATGGCAATCGAATGTCATCTTACATATATAATACAACCAACTAAATACTGTCATCCAATCTACACCTCACATTACCCCAAACACACTCCACAGATTTAGACCCTTAATGAATTTCAACACGGATCGCCACTTCATTTATATAACAACGCGAGATGATGAACACAAGCAACAGTTGCAGTCTTATTACAAGTTGACCAAGGAAGACATTGAAGAGATCACCAAGGATTGGTCAGAAAACCTTCTCATTCTAGCGAACCTCATAGAGATGTTCGATATTGATAGCCCAGAGACTGTACCGGATACACCGGGACCAAGCAAAACGAAGAAGCCTAAAGAGGTTCATGAAGTAGACAGTGCATCTATGAGGACTGCCTCTATCACACCAGACAAAGGAGGTGATGGTGAAGAGACAGAAGGCGTAGAAATTGAACAACAAAAAGGTGAAGTACCACCACCTAGGGGCGAAAAAGACTTGTCGAAGAAAAGGAAGGTCTCACCTCTAAAATTGACCTCCCAAAAGAAACCTAGAACCCCTGTAACCATTTGCGGACGAAATTCCAGTGATAACAATAATAATTTTTCCTATGTAGTAAAATCACCCTATTTCTTTCAAAAGTTAAATATTAAACCCAAGAGAACAAGAAAAATCTAAATATGATAAGGAAACATTAGAAATCATTCATTCCTTGAAAAAGTGATGCAAACCCCCCACCTTTTCCTGGAGCCCAGGCGACCTCTCGGTCTAAGGATCATTTACTTCAAGAGACAAAGTGGCTCATAGGTTCAGGTTGAACTGGAAACAACCTTTTCCATAGGTCTTTATTCCTCTTTTCGGCTTGAAATACCTTACAAAGGGATTTGACGAGTCAACGAAGAAATCCACGTGACCCTAGACTTAAAACCATGGGCTTAGATCTTTATCCATAAATGCTCTTGGACTTCGGAGCTTTGAGCTTTAGGAATCCTGACAGCACCACATGACAATTCTCCTGAATGTCGAATTCATGAACTGTTGAACAATAGGTGAACCAATCAATGTCTCTAGTGATGCACCGAGATTTACGGCTCTGAATCTATTCGAAAATTCATGCTTTAAACGTATTACCCACTCCAACCTACAATTTCGTAGAACGTTGAACTCCAAATGAGTCAAATCGGACTATTGGTGCTCCTCCTCCCAATAAACAATCCACACTCACTTCGCACTTCGGGCTTCGGGTATTTTACAACCACACACCATGTTTCCTCCCAAAATCCAAACTAACAGAGACTAGATCTATTCTCCATGTGTCTCTTTCCAACTGACGGTCGAGATTAAATATGGCCTTTAGGATTTCTCAACCCAAAGCAAGATATGCCTCAATTATTCTAGAGCACCAAATCTTTGAATTACAAGATCAGGTGCCATGTGTCCCCTGTCTATCAACAATTAGGATTTACTCTACTTTTCAAAACTTCAGGATTCTTGAGTACCTTTACAACGATGCTCCACTTCCTTTGGATGGCTGGACTTCTGAACTATATTTGATCTATGGACATGTGTCCTTGCTGATGGATGGTCCAGATTCACTCTAGAGCTTGGGACTTGGGGAAAATTGCACCCTTTTGCACTCCACACTGGAAAATCTCTGAAATTATGAAGTCTGAAGGAATTTAGGACTTAACGCCCATGCAGCACCTCACAATTTGATGGTTTTGAATATAGCTTGCTCCTCCCAAATGGATCTCGCCTATTTTTCCTTTAAACAAGTCAAAATACTTCCTCCAAAGGAATTTGACCTCTATTTATCTCGAGTTTTGGAAATCTAATGGTTTTGAACCCTAGTGCACACCTTGCACTACTTTCTAGACTTGAAGTCTCGAATGGTCTTCATGTATGCACTCCTTGCACTCAATTTTCCTTGAAATTTTTTCACACTTCTCTAAGTGTCGGCCCTATGCACTCCTTGCACAGGTATTTCTCAGATATATTTTACTCGAATGTGTATATTTTCACACCTTTCACTCTCTCCGTGAGGCTTCCCTCTATATCTTATGAGTTTTCAAGTCTGCCAATGACTCCAGCCTGCACACTCCTTGCATGGGAACTTTGTGTTCCATGACCAAATGTTTCAGAAGAGAAACAACTGAAACTTATGAAAAACTTAAAGATTCATTCACATAAACAAAAACACACTAATGCATACATGTAAAACACGTAAACATGTAATCATAACCTTATTAAATCAATTAGATTAGATATAAACAAACCCTGGAATTGAAGCAAATCTTTTCTCTTATATTCAAACAAAGAATATTTACATAGAGTTCTTGGAGTTTCCTCCTCTGCTACAACAAGGATACAATGAGCTTCAGCAGCTTCAACAATACTAACTTCATCCCGGTTCAACAACAACTACAACACTCTTCAATCGCCTCTATTAGGCATAGTTTTCATATATTTGTATATGAAGGGGCTTCTCGAGCCTTCCCTCCTGATTACCTATTTCTATCAAATCGAAATCAAGAATCCTACCTCTAGGCTAGCTATAAATTAATGAGCATTTACAATATGGATAAGGATCGATGCTTAACATCTATACAATCTCTCAATACATTAAAGAAAACTACAATCCTCTAGGATCTCCTACAATGGCTTCAACCTCCAAACATTAAAGATCATTAATTACATCTTTTTCATAAATTCAAAATTCAAAAAGGCGCTTCCTCCTTGGAATCCAAATCAACTTCCATGTATGCACTGGATGATGCATTTTCCTCCTGCCTGGCCTCCTTTTAATGTTGATGGTGATGCTCCTGCATCATACTCCTCAGGAAAAAAATATCCATGGACTCTTGTCCATGAGCTCTTGCAATTTCTTCCCATGATTTTGGATATAAACTTTAGTTATCCAACTAGCATCCTCTGTTGGACGATCTTTCAACTTAACCAAATATTCAATTCAAACCTTTCTCCTGGTCCTCTTAGCAATCCTATGATATAGGATCTTATCTATTTCTGGATTCTCTACTATGGGAATTTTTTGCTTCCATTGAATCTCCCCATGTCCATCTGTCTCTCCTGTATCATTTGTCCTGTAAGGATACATGTCTGCTACATTGAATATTGGTAATATTCCAATATCCTATGGCAACTCAATCTCATAATAATTTGCAGAAAATTTTATGAGGATCTTATAAGGTCCTATCTTCTTTATCTTCATCTTGTTGTACTTCCCTTTCAGGAATGTCTCTTTCCTCATATGCACTAAAATCTGATCTCCAACTTCAAATTTTACTTCTCTCCTTTTCTGGTCTACTATGCTTTTATACTTCTGGTTTCTTTGTTGTAGATGTCCTTTTATTTGATCATGCAACTTATGAATCTCTGCAGCAAAGTCTTCTACTCCTGTTCTTTGAAACTCATCTCATCCTAAATATCTTAACTCTGGAATTCCCCTTAGATGCATTCCATACACTATCTAGAATGGACTTCCTCCAATACTCCTATTTGGTGAGTCATTGTATGCAAACTTTGCTTGGGGAAGAATTTGATCCCATTAGGTGTTATGTTCAGTGACTAAAATTCTTAACAAGTTCCCTACAATCTTATTTACCACCTCAGTCTATCCATCAATCTGAGGATGATATGTTGAATTGAAAGACATATTTTTCCCTATATTCTTCCACAAAGTTCTCCAAAAGTTTCCTACAAACTTTGTATCTTTGTCTTAGACTATACTTCTGGGCAACCCATGCAATCTCACAATCTCTTTGAAAAATACATTAACTATATGGGAAGCATCACTAGTTTTCTGACATGGTATGAAATGTGCCATATTTTAAAATATGTCAACCACTACAAAGATTGAATTTCTCCCTCTCTGGGTTCTTGGTAATCCTAGAACAAAATCCATACTTATAGCATCCCATGGCCTATCTGGAATGGGTAATGGTTGATAATCATGTATTTTGTTTCTTTCCTTTTGCATATTGGTAGATTTTGCATCTATCTACAAATTTATTTACATCAGATCTCATACTTGGCCAATAATACGAAGAACTCAATTCTGTATATGTTTTATCATGGACAAAGTGTCTAGCCAAATGTCCATTGTGCTTCTCCTTGAGAAAACTATCCCTCATTGAGCACTTCGGGATACACAATTGACTTCCTTTGAATAAAAGTACATCTTGGATCATATTCTCCATCCATTGGCTTATGTCCCTTAGCAAAGGGTTCTTACATGCTTCATAAGCTTCCTTAAAACTTGGATCTTCCTGATACATCTCCTAGAGGTGTTAAAATCCCAAGATCTCCACTTGAAATTCCTGTAAGATCAAACATCTCTTGCTCAAAGAATCTACAACTTTGTTAGCGCTTCCACTAATATGCTTAATAACAAAAGTAAAATTATGCATCAATTCTACCCATTTTGCATGCCTCTGGTTCAATTTCTCTTGTCTGGTTATAAACTTCAAAGCTTGATTGTCAATATACAACACAAACTCTTTCGGAATAAGATAATGCCTCCATTTTTTCAAAGCGTGTATTACAGCATAAAATCATTTTTCATACGTGAAATACTTTCTCTTAACATCATTCATCTTCTCACTAAAATAATTAATAGGTTTATTGTCTTGACTCAAAACTACTCCAACTGCTTTTCCACTTGCATCACACTTTACCTGAAAAGTCTTTTTTTAATCTGGAGAACTAAAATAGGTTGTTCTATTATATTTTCCTTTAACACTTTAAATCCTTTCTTAGATTTTTTTTTCCAATTGAAAGACTTATGTTCTTTCTTTATGGTGTCTAGTATAGGTGCACAAATACCACTAACATTTCTGATGAACTTCCTATAAAAAATTGCTAATCCATGAATACTTCTTACCTCAAATACACTCCTTGGAGATGGCTAATCTATGATTGCCTTCACCTTTTCTAGATCCATCTTCAACTCATTTGAAGAGATTACAAATCCCAAATATGTAAGCTTTGTTCTCATGAAAGAACATTTCTTCAAATTTACTAACATCTTCTCCTGCTGCAATCTTCTCAATACCATCTTTAGATGTTTCAAATGCTCCTTTTTAGTCTTACTGAAAATCAAAATCTCATCTAAATACAAAATTACAAATGTACCAATAAAAACTTTGATCACTTCATTCATAAACCTCATAAATGTACTTGGGGCATTCCTTCATTTGTCTTGAATGTTGTCTTCCATTCATCTCCCTCTCTCATCCTTATCTAATGATAACCACTCTTCAAGTCTATTTTAGGAAAAAAACTTGTTCCACTTAAGAAATCCATGAGATCATCCATTCTAGGTAAATGAAATATATACCTGATGGTTATTTTGTTTATGAATCTACAATCTGTGCACACTCTCCAACCTCCATCCTTCTTTGGACTCAACACAGTTGGCACTACACATGGACTCAAAATCTCTCTTATCAACCCTTTATCCAAAAACTCCTAGACTTGATTCTTGACTTCTTCATTGTCTTGAGGGGTCAATATATATGTTGCTTTGTTTGGTAAAATTTCTCCTAGAATAAGGTCAATACGGTGATCGATACTCCTAATGGGTGGTAAAGAGTGAGGTAACTCATCCACCACATTATCAACAAACTCATCTAACAGCTCCTGGACTTCAACAGGAAAATCATTCATAGAATTATTTGTAAGAATGAATCTTGGCTTACCTACAACACCAAACTGCATTTCATGTTCTTTCTTGAATTCTTTCAAAAGTTCCTTCCCACTCATGAGAAGTATACTAGAACTAGCTTCTTCTTTGACTCCTTTATCTTCTATTGGCAACATCATATGATTACATCCATTCTTCTCAAGGGTATAGGTATTCTTTATCCCATCATGTATGGAATTATTATCATATTTCCAAGGTCTCTCCAATAGAACATGACAAACATCCATAGGTATAACATCACATAAGATTTCATCTTTATAACCACCTATTTTAATTTCATCTTTGCATTGTCGACTTACCATTACATGGTGTCCTTTCTGTAACCACAATACTTTGTATGGAATTGGATGTGAAGTCATATACAACTTCAGCTTCTCCACCATCTTGTTAGTGTCGTGATTTTTATTTCCATTTAGAGTCATTTTTAGTCTGGGTACGGCCCATGCACCTAAACATGTGAAGTCGGGTACATAACATCGCAGGGTCGAAGTCAGCAAGTGGTCAGTTGGCCCTTGGAAATGGGAAGGGATGTCATAGTCGAAAATGCGTAAACAGTATGATTATGTCTTTTCTAAAGAGTCAAGTCTAGTTTAGAAATCAGTCTCTACGTGCCCCAGGTCAAGTTAGGTAGTTAATGGAAGTTTCATAGACAAGTGCAATAGTTATTATCAGTTCATCATGAAGGCCGAGGGAAGGAAAAATCACAGTGTTTGTATCATGCATGCCCCGCGAACCTTATCGCCTGTGTTCTACACTCAGGGATGTGCCATGGAAAACCTGCAATTTGATTCAAAACATCTCGTCATCATGAATTTACTATCCTCTAGCACAATCTCCCCTTCTTCTCGACTTGTTATAAATTTCATATGCTCGACGGCCATTCCAGTTGTGAAACCAAGTCTACACATTGTTTGCAATTTCCCTTGCCATTTCAGATCGATCAAAATTCTCTCCCTGTGCATTTGTCGAATAGATCGCATGCAAAGTACCTACTGGTCGTGACATGGTGACTTCCCAGAGTATAAGGAGAGGTGGCGGAGCAGGAGAATTTCCAATTCTAGGCCCCAAAATGACTGGGCGTCTTTCTCACCCGCAACAAGCATTCCTAAGGGCATGAAAGGAGTTATTCTTTTTCCCACATAGGCTATTAGATCAAAACACATGGAGCTTGAGGTCGAAAGACTTGCGCAGGGAGGAAATATAGTAAAAGTCTTGTCTCCCCAACAACAAATACCTTAGAGAAGGGGTATGCCAAGGAAGAACAAGGAAACTAAGGAAGCTTGAGTTTTAGAAGAGTCACATGCCAGATCAGTGGCCCAAGAACTACTCATGCGCGCCATCCAGCTAGACCCCGTTGGAGGATCGAGCCTCAAAATAAGGAGTAGAACAAGGGAAACAGATATCAGAGGAGTGAATGATTAGGAGCCATCTCAGCAGTTAAAGCAGGAAAAATTGGCTATCACTGAACTCTATCAGGAAAACATGGAGTTGAGGCGGAAACTAGCGTCAAAGATAATGGAACCATCAGCAGTGCAGGATCATGAAGGGAACATGGCATGGCTAACAAAACATCTCAAAGAGGTGCAAGACACCATTGTACAGTTGCAAGAATCACAAAGGTGGTCAGAGGAAAGGCACACGAAGGATTCCATGGAATGTGAAGCAGTCGAGAAGGAAGCCTGCGTGGCTCTCACCAGCGCATATAAAAAACAAGTTTAGAAGGTATTCATCTCTGTGCCCACAAACGTAAGATAAATATTGCCAGTTTTGAAGGAAACATTTCCCTAAAAGCACCCTACCATTTTGGTAACAGTCGTGATAATTGAACAACCACATGTCGCACATATTTTTCCAAGAAAATGAGCACGCAGTAGAAATCAAAGCCATTATAGTAGATAGCGAGTTCCTGACGGACACCTGCCTGCTCAGACATCTGATTTAAGAGAAACATTAACTCATATTTTCCTTATATCAAGACCTATTTGATGATCATATCCTCGTGGAGAATTTGTGAACAGTCATATGTAAACCGATGTGATTATTGTCTATTTTTGGAAAACACCATGTGAAGAGTCTCTGACGCATGCCACTCAGTTTCCTAGTTTTCAGAGCTAGCAATTAGAAAAAGGGTAGCCCAAGTGGCACCCTCATTTATATATTTCATATTTTCGATGTAAGCTAGGTTGGTTGGAAAAATTGGTAGACGACAACTATTGTATGTAATTTGATTTTTTCACTGAAATTTAATGAAAATGTCCTAAAACTTGATGAAAAGATTCTAGTTGTAGAAGTCAGATGTATTGTGCCTCTTTATTTGCATATTTGCTTCTTGTTATCTTTATTCATATATTTTTCTATCTATTTCAGAATGAATTTTCAAACCTGTGGATTCACTACACAGCGCCCCTTGTTCGTGCCACTTAGACAAAACGTTTTCTTCTAAATCTAACTCTGAATTCGCTCGCATCGATGTTCCAATATACTTCCTGTGTTTTCCCCCCGCCACTCATTATGGTTTTACACTGAAGATTGTTTCTCACCTATCCTTATCCTCTCAAGTTCAGTCACCGAGTCATTTGTCTCTGTCATTCCCTTAAATCTACTCCATAGCCCAAGTCTTACTTTCTTGTGCCAATATAACCAGAACCCACTATATCAAAGGTGTTAAACCTAGCCACTGCTTTCAAAGCCAAATCCCGCATGAAGACCATGCCTCCTGAGAGAGCCCTCTTTAAATATGAAAGGCTAGTTTCGAGTCTCAAAGTTGGTTGAAAAAGTTACCTTCGAAATCTGTTTATCAGCCAAACACATTTACATAATGATAACATTCTGGTGTCGTTGTCGGGGATGAAATTGAATTGTTTTTTCCTGGGGAGAACAACTAATGTTGTAGTTTGACACCTAAGGGTAATCGAGGAACAAAAATCTATACCGAACGAAACCCTTACCCTGGCGAATCTAGTCCAAAATACCAGTAGCTCCAAGTAGCGTAGTTCAGGAACCCTGGCTCCAAACACAATTTATACCACATCAAATACTGACCCGAACACCATAGAGCCTCTGTACGACCCTGAGAAGATTCTGCGTAGGACTAGAGAGAAAGCGTCGGACCCGTTTTATTACCTGGATAGAAGTCAATCCTTACCCAAAGACGGCACACAAAGTATCGAAAACCTTGAGTTTGAAGAAGATTTTGAGCAAACTATGTTCAAGTCTAAGTCGAAAACCAGTTTGGATGAGACCGTTTTCGACTCGAAGAAATTACAAGCCCTGATATCAAATAATATCCCTTGAATCCTAGGTCATCCCAGAGCCATGGCCACCAGGTTCGCCCCCCTCATCCTTCCAGGCCAACTACATGACTTGCCTTAGAATTACAGCCAGAGAATCAAACTCTACGACTCGGAATGGAATATTTATGCCTAGAGGCACTTGGACTGGTTTAATGATTTCTTTGACCTAGAGGAGGTGGACTATGAAGACATGAAAATGAGTTTGTTTTCTCAGAGCCTTTCGGGAGATGTAAGAAAATGGTTCAAATCCCTCTCGCCCGCGAGCATTCGATACTTTTCCACATTCGAGGCATCTTTCCTAAATAAATTGGGGGACAAGAAAAACCTTTTTTCAGTTGTTAACATGGTACAATAATATGAGGAAAGTGTCGGAAGAGACAGTGTAGGAATTCTTAGTCTGTTTTTTGAAGGTGTACAACTCAATCCCTGTAAAATTCAAGCCACCCCGCAGTGTTGCGCAGTTGTGGTATGTCGATTCCTTCGATAGTGATTTTCCCCTGTTGTTGAGAGAAAGAATATCAACAAGTTTAGATGCTATAATGAGTAACGCTATCAAAGTTGAAGTAAACATGATGGCGTCAGGAAAAATAAAGTTGAGGTTCAACCGAGGCGATAAGATACACCAAGGATATGCACATCCATCAATGTCGCGGTCCTCAGATGACAAGTTTGACATGATGATGAAGATGATGGAGAAAATGATCAAAAGAATGTACATGGGAAACATACTTGTTGCCTGAGAACAGAACGACCCCCAACCCAAGAATCATAGCCTCAGAAGGGGTCAAGTCACTCAAATCAGGTAGAGAGATCCAGGCAACCAGCAGACAAAACCTCTGTTCATAAAAAACTACGCATATGAAGACTCCGACGAGGCATTCAAAGACCAGAAGCATTGTTGTGATGACAAAACTCCATGTGTGTTTTTGATAAAGAGAAAGCACGATCGATACATGAGAAAAAATGACAACTTCTTTTTGGAGACGGACAATGATATGATACTCTAAATGGATGTTGTGTCATCCTGGGAGACATAGGAGTTCAAAAAAGGCTATCAAAATTCCATCATGCAGTTCTAGAATAAATACAACCTCTAGAGCAAAGATTTGCTCGTCGAGACACAACAAACGAACACCATAAGGAAACCCCTGGTGAACACCCCTTCCATAAGTTGACCGAGGCCAGACAGCATGACCAAGGATGCGATAGAGAAATCTAAGTCGAAGGAGGAGGCCCCCAAGAAAAATCCAGAAGCAGGCTGGGAGGCGCGAGGAAGAGAGGTATAGAAAGTCTATCCCCCTTTCAATTTTGAACATGAGATGGCCAAAATCAAAATTTATGTTCCGTTCAATGAAATTATTAGAAAGGGCAAGTATTGAGAGAAAATCATTAAATTGTTGAAAATGGGAGGAACCCCTGATACTTTGAATGTCCAAGATGACCACCCTGTTATCCTTTTTGGCCCGCGCATTGAAGAGACAAATGATACAAAGGACGTCCCTCTATTATACATCAGTCTAAATGTCCAAGACAAGAACTTTCATAACTCCATGTTGTATTCCAGCACGTCATACAACCTCATGCCAAAGGTGATCATGGATGAATCAGGTTTGGATATCACCAGGCCATACAAAGACCTTTCCTCTTTTGATTTGAGGAAATTCAAATGTTTGGGCCTCATCAAAGACTTGGTTGTGTCATTGGCTCAAATCCCCCCAAAGAACATGGTTATGGACGTAGTCGTCGCGGACATACCCCCAAAGTTTGGCATGCTACTATCAAGGTCATGGGATGCAAAGTTAAAGGAGACTTTGCAGATGGATATGTCATATGCCACCATCCCTGTTTTTGGCCATGACAGACGTCTATACAGAGAAGTGATGCTAAAATACATGGTAAGCAGCAAAACACAGCCAAATAATCATGCTATATACTATGTCGACATTGATATCGATTCTTCAATATTCTACAGTGATTTGAGTTTCGAAGAGGAAGAGCCAACAGAAATCATGACAGCCAACGAGGACACCGCGTGAAAAGAGACAGAGTGTGCCGACACGAAGAACTGTGTAGAAAAAAAAGCATGGAAAATGAGTTTTGATGGTGTTTTCAATAAGTAAGGAGCGGGTGTCAACGTGTGGATAATCCCTCCTAAGGTCGGCACAAAGTTGTCCTCATACAAGCTCACATTTGAATGCACCAACGACATCGCCGAGTATGAAGCACTAATATTGGGCTAACAAGTTTTGAAAGAATTGGGCATGCAGAAGATAGAAGTGTGGAGAGATTCTGAGATGATCATAAATTAGGTTAAGGGTGTATATCAGACCAAACACCCTAGGCTGAGAGCGTATAGAAATTTGTCTTTGGACCTCCTCTAAGGATTTTCAGAGTATGACCTATCTGTTTTCCCTAGAGAGAAAAATCAAATCGCCGATGTGTTGGCCACCTCAGCATTGGATTTTAAGATCTCCATATTCCCAAACAAAAGATATGAAATCGAGGTCAATCACAGGCTGATAGTGCCTAATAATGTCAAACATTAGCAAGTGTTTGATGGTGACAAGTAGGTGGAAATATTCCTCCTTATGAGCGATGAGTTCGCTAATACAAACATTGACGAGGAATGTTTTTGTGACAAAGATGAGGGCACGGATGTGCACAGTAATGATGACCCTTTCCAAAACCAGATCGTGGGAAGGGACATAATACAACTAAAAAATAATATCATTCCAAAGGGGTTGGTTCTGCTGGAAAAGTTTTTTGACGAAAATGATGTGGCTAAGAACCCCAAGATCACTGCAAGCAAAGAAGACATGGAATATTGCAACATCAAGACTGAGGAGAACCCAAAGATGGTAAACTTATCAAATACACACATTCCAAATGTCAATAAGGACTATGTCAAGCTCATGAAGTTTTTCCTGGACGTCTTCGCATGGAGCTATGATGACCTGAAAGTATATGACACTAAAGTAATCCAACATGTTATCCCCCTCAAGGAATATCATAAACCTTTCAAACAGAAGATGAGACAGATAAATCCCCTGTTGTTGTCATTGATCGAGAAGGAGGTAAAGAGACTTTTCAACGCTAAAATCATCATTTCCTTGCGATTCTCGAAATGGGTAGCTAATTTGGTGCATGTGAGAAAGAAGAGTGGCAAGATAAGACTGTGTGTAGACTTTTGAAATTTAAACAAAGTGTCTCTCAAGGATCACTACCCCCTTCCTAAAATTGACTACATCCTATGAAAATTGGTGGGATCCCAGAAGATGTCTATGCCGGATGGGTTTTCAGGATATAATCAGATGATGGTCCACCTGGATGACAGAGAGAAAATGGCTTTCACAACTCCATTGGGAATGTTCATGTACGTCAAGATGCCTTTCATCCTGATGAAAATTGTATCCACTTTCTAGAGGGCAATGGACATCACATTTGCTAATGAGAAGGACACGTTCATCATGATTTATCTCGACGACATTACAATATACTCCACCTCTGACAAACAACATCTTGAGCACCTAAAGAAGGTTTTCCATAAGTGCAAGAAGTTTAGCATATCGCTAAATCCAAAGAAATCGCATTTCGGGGTGGAAGAGGGGAAGTTGTTAGGACACATCATCTCCAAGGAAGGCATCAATACAGACCCCAGTAAGGTTGAAGGGATCATAAATATCGGCACCCCGCGCAGTAAAAAATAAGCACAATCCTTCCTTGGAAAGGTGAACTTCCTGAGGAGGTTCATCTCGAACCTAGCTGAAATCATAAAACACATAACCTATATGATTATGAAGGGAAACAAGATCAAGTGGAACCCAGAGGCCAAGAAGTATTTTGAAGATATCAAAGTGGCACTGACTAAATATCCTATGCTAGCCAGCCCGGACTTCATGAAATATTTCATCATGTTTTCCTTCGCCTCAAACTACACTATTGTTGGTGTGATGTTGCAGAAAGATGAACAAGATTTTGAGAAACCCATAGCCTATTTCAGCTGGACACTGCACAATTTTCCACTAAGGTATGACATTATGGAGAAATGGGCTTATGCCTTAGTGAAATCTTTGAAAGAGTTCAGGACATACATATTACACTCCTATGTCATCGCTTATGTGCCCAGCAGCTCAGTAAACGATATCCTGACTCAACCTGAACCAGAAGGAAGGAGGGGGAAGTAGATAATGGCCATGTTGGAATACGATCTTGAGATTAAGCCTATGAAACTGATCAAGGGTTAGGGCCTCATGAAGTTAATGGTGCAGTCAGAATGTGAAGTTGTAGGAATGAATTTCATCGTTGATCTATCAGAATTCCCTCAAGGAGAAACAATTGCACAGGTATCTCAGCAATTCAATGATTCACCATGGTATGCAGACATCATCTACGTGTTGGACAATCTTCAGGCTCCTCCGGGCGTAAGATAGACTAAGGTCATATTTCTCAATCTCAAAGCAGTTAAGTTATGCATCTTGGACATTTTACTCTACTGGAGAGACCTTAGGGGAATATTGTTGAGTTGTTTGTTGGAAGATGACATGAAGTGGGCCATACAAGAATTCCACAAAGACGATTGCGTAGGACACCACTAATGGAAAACCACCACGCACAAAATCCTGAGGGAAGGTTACTACTGGCCTACAATATTCACTGACATGTATAAATAGGTCTCCAGCTGCCATGAATGTCATATTTTCGATGGGAGAACAAAGTTTCATCCCTCCCCACTAAATACGATCTCAGTCGAAGCACCTTTCATACAGTGGGGTCTAGATTTCATAACAGAAATAAATATTCCATCCTCCGCATAGCACAAATGGATACTCAAGGCCACCGACTATTTCACAATGTAGATAGAGGCAATCCCCACAAAGCAAGCTACCGACGCAGTCATCATCCAATTCCTAGAGACAAACATTTTGTTGAGGTTCGGGTGTCCAGTCAAAATCATAACAGACAATGCGGTTGCATTCAAGTCTAAGAGGATGGAAAAATTTTGTCAGGATTACAATATAACCTTGGGGAATTCTATGGCATACTATCCACAAGGAAACAAGTTAGCATAATCCTCGAATAAGAGCCTAACCAGGATCATCAAACGACTCCTGCAATACAACAAGAGAGTCTGGCATAAAAATCGTATCTATGCATTGTGGGAAGATCGGGTTACCACCAAGAAGTCCATCTCAACGTTGCCTTTTCAGATCATTTACGGCATAGATGCAATATTCCCTACTTCACTAGGACCACCCATCATAAATTTGTTGCAAGAAAAGGAGGTTGAGCTGAATGATGCGCAAAGGAGAATAAACCAGCTAATTCACACATAGCAGGCGAGGGAACAGGTGTATAATCAGTCATAGCTCCATCATGAGATGATGAAGAAATATTTTGATAAGTGTTCTAAATAGGAATATTTTCAGGTAGGGGAGTTGGTGCTAAGGTGGGACATGAGACGTGAAGATAAAGGTAAGAATGGAAAGTTCGAGCACCTTTGGATAGGCATTCAGAATCAAAGCGTATTGTGGGAACAATGCTTATTTCCTGGAAGGGATAAATGGAGAATGCATTGGTTGGGGGCCTATAAACAGTAGGTTCATCAAGCATTATCTGACAAAATAAAATCTGTTTAAGTCATTTTTCATTGTAAATAGTCATTTTATTTTTTCGTCGAGTCAGTAGGTCAACAAAAAATTGAAGCCCGAAGTGAAGGCCCTAAGTTCATGCTGAAGATTAGAAGTTGCCTCGATAGGTTTAGTTTTCTTTCTATCTATCATTTATTTCTCTTAGTGTCTAAAGGTAGAATAAATACCAATGGTCAATGTTATTGGATAAATCCGTAAGTGCGGACACAAACCGATCTCCCTAGATCCACCTGGATCTAGAACAAAGCAAGACAGAATGATACTCTTTCCCTAGATTTTAACTGTTGAATGTACTAGGATATACGATCAAAGAACATACCTTATGATTGCTTCCTTTAGTCTTTGTTGTTCCTGATTCGCTCCAGTGCTCTCGTACAGTCAAGATCAAAACAATACAAACCAACTGAAGTGAAGAAAACACAATCTATTCGACATTCAATCTATGTATATGATCAAGGAGTTATACAATAAAGTAGAACTAACTTTATGGGAAAGGGACACATTAATGTATCATATTGATGGAAAGTAAATATTACAACCTGAGCCTTGATGTTGCAAAATTCCTTTCGATGGCCCTTAGCTCTGACACACACACTTGCTCACTTGCATGAAGAAGATCAACCACTTTTGATAAACTTGCTGGAGTTCTCTAGCTGTTGTAGCTTCAGTCCTTCACACAGTCTTTCACTAATTCCCCAATAAATCTCTTGCTTGTTTACTTCTAACCTTTTCCATGAGAATCCCCTCAATATATAGGAGAGAATGAATTAGTTACTTGGATAAGAATGATCCCAAAATATCAGGAAATCCAGTACTTAGATAACCATTCGAATGCCATCTCATCCTTCTAGAAGATCCCCTTCTAGAAGCTTCGAGAATTCATCTTTTTCTCAAGAGAAAGTTCTAATGAAGAGCTTGAGTACACCATCATCAATACCTCATTACGATGACCAAAATTATGGGTAACAGAATGCCCCCCAAAGTATGAGGTTGGAACTAGTGACAGCCGATAGACTTTGTAAGCTGCATGTGTGTGTCGAGAACCAAGAGCACATCTAATCGGAAACCTGCAAACACCCAAGCATCTGCAGAATATCATGTATACCAATTCTGAGGTAGGCATTCCCATACTCAGATCACAGACTGATGACATTATAGACAAAGGTCATGGCCACCAATCATACACTGTGGATCCATGGTGTCAAAATATAGCATAGCCACCCGAATACACTGTGGATCTATGCGAGAAATTTCAAATCAAGATGACATAGCCACGAAACATACACAGTGGATCTATGTGTCACAAATTATACATACTCCATCACAACCTGGATCACAAAGATAATATCTAGGGTCTTCAATCTTGTCGCTCAAAGTATGAATCTAACCATGTGATTACATGTGTTGAAGTCGAACATGGTAGAAACCACTTGATTTCTGATCATTGATGAAACTGTTAACAAGTGCGAGGGAAATCACCATTGATGTCAATGACTCCCAAGGCACTATAGTACAATCCATCGACTGTGAATAAATGAGTTGATTTCGAACATCCAATGGAATCTTTCGATCAGGGGTCAATGATGTAAACCCACTGTTGAAAGTGAGGAAACTTGCCATTGAGGCATGCAAGCTCCAAGGTACTAAATAATTTCTAAGTCTTGATTCTAGATAATGAGCTGAAGTCAACGGAACAAAACTCGTCACAGGAGGGCCTTAATGTATCCCCCATCAATGACACGAAATGAGTAACAGAGTTTGAAGGTGAAACAGAGCATGTTGCAAATTGGACTAGACACAGGGAAGGTCGACACAGAGAGAATGGATAACTACAGATGGCCGACTCAATATAGGTTTCAGATGGACTTCTTTTGAACATATGAACGACACGACCAATGATTTGGCAGCATTGACTCAAAGATGACATAAGAATGAACTTGTAATCAATCAAAAGAGAGACAAATGGATTTCCCAAACTGACTTCAAATGATGAATAGGGGGTGTCATGTTCAAGAGCGAAACTTACTGCCAATCAATACGAAGATGAAACATATCCCTTTCCCAAATTTTCCCCCACCATTTCTGGCAAGTACCTCTTTATTTTTATGCAAGCTTGAGGAGGATAACATATGCTTGTTGATATAAGCTCATCCTTCGGACAAGTCCCTCAGAGTATATTTAACGAACCCTAAGAAGGAGTGGTTCGGTCCCATCACGGGTCTATCAATGTTTGTTTAACGAGTCCAAAGATAGTAAACTCGAAGGTTTTTCAAGATTATAGAGTTTGGAAAAACACTTAAAAGAGAACTCTCTCAGTTCCTTTTTTGTAAAGTAGTCTGGATGAGACCAAAAAAGAGAGAAATTATCACTCACCAAATGCGTACTTCAAACACTTTATCGAGCGTGAAAATAGCAAGGTCGCTCAGCGATCTTTTCATGTTTAGAGAGTTTGAAAAGAGATTAAAGAGAACTCCAGGGGGGTTCCTTTTTCGTATAACCTTATTGAGCCCGAAAAAGTGATAAAAATATGCTCGATCATGTTCTTATATTTTTCACGAGCGCAAGAACGGACAAAAACGACGCTCAAGGTTTTATGTAAAAACCATGAACAACAATAAAAAACACACCATAACGAAGAAAAATATGTCCATATCCTTGTATGTAATCATCAATGTTATTATGCCTGCAATTCATTACACTCATCTTGATATTAGGGATTAGGTTTAAACAATAAATAAGCAAAAAACCCAAAATGACATAGTAAAAAGTAAATCAAATGAGTAAATAAACATTTTTACCATATCATTTCACATTTCCACTATTGAGCTCCAAAATGCCCTTTTTACCCTCCGGATTTGGCGTCGATTTTCAAGAGCTACAAGAGATCATTCAACGAGCCGTTTGCAGCATTAAGGTAAGCTCTTCATCCTTGACATTTTCATGGTTTGAATTTTTGATTTCATTGGTTAGTTTTTCAGTTTCAAGTGGTTTTTTTAACCCTACATGCGTGTTGGCTTTCTCGCAGGTAGCCCATACGGAGCCTGCGAGAATGATGCGTTCTCGCAGGTGAGCCTTAAGCCACCTGCAAGGTTCTCGCACTGTGATAATGGGGCACCTGCGAGAACTGCAAACTTCAAAAAAAAATTAAATATTTAGCCAATGAAAAAGATCCAGATCATGAAAAAAATCATTAATCCTCCTTTCATGTTCATTGTGCAGATAAATAGCCAGAAACATGGTGCTTGAGTGGCGTGAACGAGAACATGAAGAGGATAATGAAAATGTCGAGAATCATCCTCCCACCATAGCTGCATTGAGAGATTGTGGGCTCTTAAAATACTTTCACATCCCGGGCATGAGGGCCCAAGTCAGACTACTGGAGTATCTAGTCCGTATGTGGGACCCAGATCAGCAATTTTTTAATGTAGGAGCTCACACATTGTCCATAGACATTGAGGACATATACTTTTTGACTGGATTGTCCAGGCACGGGTATTATGTCAGCCTCACCGGTAGTAGAGGTGGTGGGCTAAAGATGAGTGAATACTGCAATCAATACTGTGTACCTGAGGCTGAGAGGAAAAAAGGAAAAGTGGCTATCTGGGGGGTACAAGACTTGACTCCCCGCACTATTCTTTTTACTATATCTCAAATGGCTAGGAGTTTTGCTCCTCATATGGCATTACAGAGCTACTTCCAGTATGCCATCGAGTGTACTGAGCCTCGAGTATTCAACTGGGCAGATGTTGTGCTTTGCAGTATCAAAAGGCAAATAACCAAATGCAGGCGGGGTGAATTGAAACAATTTGGGTATGGATCTTTGTTAGTGTCCTTCTTCCTCGAGAGGGACCCTGTATTTAGACTACAGGTTGAGTGGAACCTATCGGGTCCTAGGAATCCAAGGATGCTTAGATGGTGTCAGCTCATGGCCCGGCACGTGGCAGGACCAATCATCAAGTATGACGATATTTTTTTTGACTGGCTTCGAAACCAGATGTTGATGGTCGATGAATGTGCTTATGCCGGGTTGGATTTTCGAGGAGATCCGG
>SNQJ01S0113877.1:15472-28326 GCA_010110895.2 Picea sitchensis | reverse complement strand
AGTAGTAAGTGAGCGCAGAGGCAGAATACAGCTGGAAAGTGCAACACACATTTTACATATTTTGGAAATGTTTTTGAAGCATTTATGTAGTGGTTAAAGGGAAGCGTACTTACATATTGTAAAGAGATCATGAGAGATTCACTCTCATCTATTGAGGAAAAATGCATTTATGCCCAGTTAATGAAAGTAGGTACAAATTCTAGATTAGACAGTTTTAGGAGCAGGAGGGAAAATGGATATAGACACCCTCATCTTTGTATCATTGTATTATTAGCACATTAGCATAGAGAAGAGGAGAGTTGTGGCAGAGAGCTATAGAGAAGAACCCATGTATAGAAGCTAGAATTACTATATGAATCGTTGATTCAGACTCATGGTGATATGATATTTTTTGTATATACATGATGGATGGTCTGTTTATAGTTTCTTACTCTCTCTATTATGCATTTGTTATTATGTTGTATGTGAATGTATGTTTTTATGTTGAATGTTTGAAGTCCGAGAGAGAGAGGAAATGAGTTTCAATTGTTTCTCATCCTAAGTGAGAAGTTCCTGCAAGGAGTGCAATGAAACATCCGCAAGGAGTGCGTTGAAGAAGGTTCAAAGTTTCAACTATGAAAATCTCAGGAGGGATACCGTTGTTCTCATTCCAACAGAAGTGCAAGTGAAGCACATAAGTCGTGCAAGGTGTGTGCAGGTTGGTTGAAAGCTTAGAACTTATCAACCAAGAGAAGAGTTGAAGGACTGCTGCTGTTGCTGGGAGTGCACAGAGTCAAGAGGGTTGAATACTTAGAATTATTTGGTAGATTGCCGCAAGGAGTGCGTGCATGAGTTATTTCAAGGCTCAAAGTGGCCAAAGAAAGATCAGAAGGGTTAATGCCTTTGAAGTGTTCAAAGTGGGGGAGTCAAAGTCATTTCGCACGATTTGAGTTCCAGTATAAGGATACTGGTTCGTTTCGAAGGATCTGTCAAGGAAGAAATCAAGCAGTCAGAATTCTTCGAGGAAAACTCCTGAAATCATGAGAACCGTAAGATCCAGAGAAGTTATAAGGTGGATAAGGAGGGACGAATCCATCACTCTGGTAACAGGTGTCAACGTGGACCATTGATCGTGATCTGTTGGATCATCAGATTATTTTGGGAATTTGGGATTTGTGAGTCTGGGGTGTAATCCAAAACCCTTGGTCACTCTAACTCTCTAATCGTGAAAAGCATAACCTAGGATGAATTTCAGAATTTTGGGAATCGACATTTCAACATTCTTGTTGAGAAGGAGTAGAGTGCTCCACATCAGAAGCTCCGAAATCAGGAAACACGAAATACCTTTGGAGGAGCGTTTTGGCATTTTAAGATCCGAGATCTCGAGGAGACAGTGATTTGGAACCGAGAGTTTCGAACTCCCGGTTCGTGAAATACCAGGGAAAAGAAAAATCATTTCAACATTTTGGGATTTTGAATACCGGAAGTCCTGAGGACAAGGAGGTTGGGCCCTTGCATTTAGAATTTTGAAGTTGTGAGATCTGGGATATTGTGAAGTGGTAGTTTGGCATTTCAGGAATCGAGATTTCAACACTCCCGTTGAAAAGACTTCGGGGCACTTCACATGAGAACCCTCGAAATTGAATTTCGGGAAATAGTGTGAAGCGACGTTTCAGCAATTTGGTGTTTCGGGGTTCGAGAACCCGAGAGGATGGCATTCTAGAATCGAGAGTCTTGGACTCTCGGTACCCGAAAGTCCAAAATCATGTGGGCCACTAGATCGAATGGAGGCTTATAGTTGTTGATCTCATTGGAGATATCGTTTCAGAGTTTCAGGGTTTGTGGAGGTTAGATAGCTGGAAGCCTTACGTCAGGACTCGTGAAATCGTGAAGTCTGAAACCCCAAAAGGGAAAAATTTCCGATAGAAGCTAGTCTTTTGCTGACTATTTCGGGTTTCGACATTTATGTAGTTGCGAAGACAAGAGGTCGAGATTCCTTGTTCCGGAACTCTCGAACTCCCGAAATGCGATACAACTATGTAGGAGGACGTGGCCAAGAATTTTAGGAAAATCGACATATCGGGTTTCAGAAGGTGGAAAGGTCGAGAACCTCGACAACAGGATTCACGAAATCAAGAAACCCAAAATCTCGAAAAGGGAAGAAAAGGAAAGTCCTGATAAGGGAAAAAAGGCTGTTATCATTTCATTGTGGTCAGGGGAGTTGAGTGGTGCTTTGTGTTAGTTCACATGGGGCATACTCATAAGGACCTGTGGAAAAACATTGTTGTTGTGTGTGTGTGTAGGATTCCTTGTGAAGGAACCTAAGAGTCAATCAAACTCAAGAGGGTAGATTTAGAATGATCCTGTGCGGACCTCGATTCTGAGGATTGGGGGTTTGCGTAAGTTGTGGTATCAAAACATAGAAAAAGTTCTTTGTTTTCTGTAGCAGAGGAAGGAAGAATATTTCCCAGCCATGCCGTCGAGAAGAAGAGATAGGCCCATGCCAATGCCTGATCCAGCAATGGAAATGGAAATGCATGAACTACATTCTAGGCTTGATGCCATGGAGACAACACATAGGTGCACAGTCGATGCTGGGGATATCAGCAAGGCTGACAGTGAAAATGAAGTTGGAAATGAGGGAGAAGAAGTTGCAGCCGAAGATGCAGCAGATGAACACCTATTTAGGGTTGTTGCAAGGATAGGTGCCAGGGCAAAAATGGAGATTCCCATGTATGAGGGAAACCTGGACATTGAAGAGCTTCTAGAATGGATTAGAGCTCTGGATAAATACTTTGACTATGAGGATGTTGAGGAAGACAAGAAGGTTAAACATGCTATCACAAGACTTAAAGGGAATGCAACATTATGGTGGGATGAACTGCAAGCTGACAGACGCTGCAAAGGCAAGAAAAAAATCAAGAGTTGGGATAGAATGGTTGCAAAGATGAAAGCCAAATTCATACAGAAGGATTATCAAATTAATCTATTTTGGAAGATGCAGAACTTGAGACAGAAGTTGATGACAGTGAAAGAGTACACTGAAGAATTCTACAAGATCAACATCAGAGAAGGTCATCAAGAAAATGACGATGAAAAAGTTTCCAAGTACATAAATGGTCTAAGCTACGACATTCAAGATGAGCTGAGCATGATGACCCTTAGAAATGTGGAAGATGCTTATCAGATGGATCTGAAAGCTGAAGAAAAGCTGAGATGAAAGCAAGGTCAGAGATGTCGAGGCAGAAGTCAATCCAGAGGCAAAACAATTACCCAAAACAGAAATCAGAAACCTAAAGAAGAGTGGACGAAACCTCAAACTCAAACTGAGAGAGGTGGAAGCTCACAGAGAGGACAGTATGCTAATAGAAATACTTTTCCTCGAACCAGAGGAAGAGGAAGAGGTAGAGGTGGAGAAATAAAATGCTTTACCTGTGGGAAAATTGGACACAAATCCTATGAATGTCTAGACAGAAAGAAAGACAGAGGTGAAACTCACATTGTTGAAGAACAAGGACAGAAAGTTGAGGCAGAAGATGCTGAGGGCGAAAGATCACTGATGATGAGAAAATTTCTCTCAAATCCAGAGAAGGAGGCAGAGAACCCGGTCCAAAGGAACAGACTTTTTCGAACTGCTTGAAAGACCAACGATAAGGTATGCAAAGTCATTGTGGACAGTGGTAGCACAGATAATCTCGTTTCTATAGAGATGGTAGAAAAGCTAGAGCTAGAGACTATTGAACATCCAAGCCCATACAAAGTTTCGTGGATACAAAAAGGACATTAGGTAAATGTCACTAAACAATGTTTATTTGAATTTAAAATAGGAGGATATAAGGATGAAATACTATGTGATGCCATTCCCATGGATGTTTGTCATCTATTACTGGGTAGACCGTGGCAATATGACAGAAATGTGATTCATGATGGGAGAAAGAACACATACACCCCAGAGAAGAATGGGAGAACTCACATGTTGTTTCCGATTAAGGATAAAGAAGTGGAACCAGAAGTGAGAAACACTATACTTCTCATGAGTGGGAAGGAACTTCTCAAGGAGGTTAAGAAGAAGGAAGATACACAATTCATTGTGGTTAGGAAGCCTAAGATTGTTTTAACTAGTACAAGAGTGGATGATTTACCAGAGGAAATCCAGAAGTTGTTGGAAGAGTTTGCTAATATAGTAGTGGACGAACTACCTCGTTCATTGCCACCTATCAAAATTATAAGCCATCAAATTGATCTTATACCTGGAGCTAGTTTACCAAACAAAGCATCGTACAGATTGACGCCACAGGAGAATGAAGAGATCAAGAAACAGTTCCAGGATTCGATGGACAAAGGATTGATTAGAGAGAGCTTGAGTCCATGCACTGTTCCAACAATGCTCAGCCCAAAGAAAGATGGAGGCTGGAGGATGTGCAAAGAATCGAGGGAAATCAACAATATTACCATCAGATATAGATTTCGTTTGCCAAGGATGGATGATTCGATGGATTGCTTGAGTCGAGCAATTTTTTTTTCAAAAATTGATTTGAAAAGCGGATATCATCAAATTCGTATGAGAGAAGGTGATGAATGGAAGACAACATTCAAGACGAATGAAGGGCTGTATGAATGGCTTGTTATTCCATTTGGCTTAACAAATGTGCCCAGTACTTTCATGAGATTGATGAATGAAGTCCTGAAGGATTTCATAGGAAAATTTGTCATCGTATATCTTGACGATATATTAATTTTCAGCAAAACATAAGGAGAACACTTGAAGCATTTAGCTACAGTGATGAGGAGATTACATCAAGAGAAGTTGATGATAAATGTGAAGAAATCATCATTTATGAGGACATAATTCATTTATTTTGGTTTTGTTATCTCTGTAGATGAGCTAAAAATGGATCCAAATAAGGTAGAGGTGATTAAGAATTGGCCATCGCCGAAAAGCGTATTTGAGGTTCGAAGCTTCCATGGATTAGCTAGTTTCTATAGGAAATTCATCCGAAATTTTGGTGGAATTAGCACACCAATGATGGACATGATGAAGAAAAGACACAAATATTTTCATTGGATAGATGAAGCAGAAAAAAGTTTCAACTTGCTGAAGAAAAAGATTACTGAACAACCAATTCTGGTGTTGCCAGATTTCAGTAAGACATTTTAGGTCAAGTGTGACGCTAGTGGATTTGAAATTGGAGTAGTCTTGAGCAAAGATGACAGGCCGATCGCATACTTCAGTGAGAAACTGAATGAAGCAACGGTTAAATACTCAACATATGACAAAGAATTCCACGCGGTCATACAAGCGCTGAAGAAATGGAGACATTATTTGGTTCCTAAAGAGTTTGTTTTGTACAGTGATAATCATGCCTTACAATTCGTGATTCAACATGAGAAGTTGAACCAAAGACATGTTAAATGGGTTGAATACATGCATAATTTTACTTTTGTAATTAAACATATTTCTGGAACTGCTAACAAAGTTGTTGATGCTTTCAGCAGGAAATGTTTGCTTATGTAGGGATTTAGAGTCAAAACTTAGGGTTTTGATAATCTCAAAGAAATGTGCAGAGATGATCCAGATTTTAAAGAGGTTTATGAGGCATCGAAGAATCCAATTATTAGAGACAAAAGCCAGTGGACCGAATATATGATCCAGGATGGATTATTATTCAGAGGCAATCAGTTATGTATTCCAAATTGCTCCATGAGGGAGAATCTGCTGAAAGAAAAACACAGTGGAGGATTGGTCGGACACTTCAGTCATGATAAGACGTTCTCAAAACTGAATGGCTCATATTTTTGGCCAGGAATGAGGATAGATGTTAAGCAATTTGTGGACAGATGTAGAATTTGTCAGCACACAAAGGGAAAAATTTAGAATGCAGGGTTATACTAGCCATTACCCATACCTGAGAGGCCATGGGATGCAGTAAGCATGGCTTTTATATTGGCGCTGCCAAGAACACAAAGAGGATTTGATTCAATCTTTATGGTGGTAGATATATTTTCAAAGATGGAACATTTTATACCATGTCAAAAAACCAGTGACGCAACTCATATTGCGAACTTGTTTTTCAAGGAAGTTGTCATACTTCATGGCTTATCAAGAAGTATAGTTTCAGATTGAGACACCAAGTTCGTGGGACATTTCTGGAGGACTTTATGGAAGAAGCTGGGGAAAAATTTGTCATTTAGCTCAGCTTATCATCCTCAGATGGATGGGCAAACAAAAGTTGTAAACAATAGCTTGGGAGATTTGCTAAGGAGCGTAGTGACTGAACACCATAGTCAGTGGGATCACATTCTTCCACAGGCGGAATTTGCTTACAATGATTCAATCAACAGAAGCATAGGACAGAGCCCATTCCAAATTGTATATGGAATGCAACCAAGGGGAGTTTCTGAATTGAAGGATGTGGAACAAGTTGAATTTAGAAGTGCTAGTGCAGAAGACTTTGCATAAGAAATGAAGGAGCTTCACAGCCAAATCAAGGAGCAATTGCAAAATTCAAGCCAAGAGTATAAGTGTAGAGCAGATCAACGCAAGCGAGAACTTCAGTTTGAAGTTGGTGACCTGATTCTTCCACATCTAAGGAAAGAAAGGTTCCCAAGGGGAACATGTAACTAACTGAAAATGAAGAAGATTGGACCATGCAATATTCTAAAGAAATTTGGGGCAAATGCATATGAGATCAAATTACCCGACGGGATTAAAATTTCACTAATATTCAACATCTCAAATTTGTACCCTTACAAAGCTGAAAGAACAGGAGTAGATAGTGAACAGATAGAGGTTCAGTGGACTTAAAAAATTCTTGTAGCTGAAAAGACATAGATGGAAAATATACTTGACAAGAGAATCAAGAAGAGGACCAGGAGAAAAGAGTATTTTGAATACTTGGTCAAGTGGAAGGGACATCCAGTTGAAGATGCCAGTTGGGAGAATGAAGCATAGATTCAGAAGCATGGACAAACTGTGTAAGAACTCATGAACATGAGTCCATGAAAATTTTCAAGCGAGGGAGTATGATGCAGGAGCATCGCCAACAGTAAGCGAGTATAGAGGCAGAAGATAGCTGAAAAGAGCAACACACATTTTACATATTTTGGAAATGTTTTTGAAGCATTTATGTAGTGGTTAAAGGGAAGCGTACTTACATATTGTAAACATATCATGAGCGATTCACTCTTATCTTTCGAGGTGAAAGGAATTTATGCCCAGTTAATGAAAGTAGGTAGATTTAAATTCCAAATTAGACTGTTTTAGGAGCAGGAGGGAAAATGGATATAGACACCCTCATCTTTGTATCATTGTATTATTAGCACATTAGCATAGAGAAGAGGAGACCTATAGCAGAGAGTTGTAGAGGAGAACCCATGTATAGAAGCTGGAATTAATATGTGAAGCTTTGATTCAGACTCATGGTGTTATGATAATTTTTGTATATACATGTTGGATGGTCTGTTTACAATTTCTTACTCTCTTTGTCATGCATTTGTTATTATGATGTGTGTGAATGTATGTTTTCATGTTGAATGTTTGAAGTTTGAGAGAGAGAGGAAATGAGTTTCAATTGTTTCTCATCCTGAGTGAGAAGTTCCTGCAAGGAGTGAATTGACAAAGGTTTAGAGTTTCATCTCTGAAAATCTCAGGAGGGATACCGTTGTTCTCATTCCAACAAAAGTGTAAGTGAAGCACAGAAGCTGTGCAAAGTGTGCGCAGGTTGGTTGAAAGCTTAGAACTTATCAACCAAGAGAAGAGTTGAAGGACTTCAGTTGCTGCTGGGAGTGCACAGAGTCAAGAGTGTCGAATACTTAGAAGTATTTGGTAGATTTCCGCAAGGATTGTGTGCAGGAGTTCTTTCAAGGCTCGAAGTGGCCAAATAAATATCATAAGGGTTAATGCCTTTGAAGTGTTCATAGGGGGGGAGTCGAAGTCATTTCGCAGGAGCTGTCAAGGAATAAATCGAGTGGTTGGAATTCTCCGAGGAGAACTCCTGAAATCACGAAAACCATAAGATCTAGATAAGTTACAAGGTGGATAAGGAGGGACGAATCCATCACCGTGGTAACAGGAGTCAACGTGGACCGTTGATCGTGATCTGCTGGAGTGTCAGATTATTTAGGGAATTTAGGAATTGTGAGTCCGGAGTGTAATCTAAAACCCTTGGTCACTCTAACTCTTGAATCGAGAAAATAATAACCTAGGACGAATTTCAAAATTTCGGGAATTGGCATTTCGGCATTCTTGTTGACAAGGAGTAGAGTGCTCCACATAAGAAGCTCCAAAATCATGAAATACCTTTGGAGGAGTGTTTTAGGGATTTTAGGATTTGGGATCTCGAGGAGACAATGATTTGGAATCGAGAGTTTCGAACTCCCAGTTCGTGAAATCCCAGGGAAAAGAAAAATCATTTCAGCATTTTGGGATTCAGAATACTGGAAGTCCTGAGGACAAGGAGCTTGGGCCCTTTCATTTAGAATTTTGAAGTTACGAGATGTGGGATATTATGAAGTGGTATTTTGGCATTTTGGGAATCAGGATTTCGACACTCTCGTTGACAAGACTTCGGTGCACTTCACCTAAGAACCCCAAAAATTGCATTTTGGGAAATAATGTGAAGCGACGTTTCAACAATTCGGTGTTTCGGGGTTTAGGAACCCAAGAGGACAGCATTCTGGGATCAAGAGTCTTGGACTCCCAGTACTTGAAAGTCCGAAATCACTTGGGCCGCCGGATTGAACAAAGGCTTATAGCCGTTGATCCCGTTGGAGATATCGTTTCAGAGTTTCAGGGTTTGTGGAGGTTAGAGAGCCAGAAGCCTTACGTCAGGACTCGCAAAATTGCGAAGTCCAAAACCCCGAAAGGGAAAAAGTTCAGATAGAATCCAGTCTATTGCTGAGCGTTTCAGTTTTCGGCATTTCGACAGTTGCGAAGACAAGAGGTCTAGATTCCTTATTCTGGAACTCCCAAAGTTGCGAAACGTGATACAACTATGTAGGAGGGCACGACCAAGCATTTCATGAAAATCGACATTTCAGGTTTCGGAAGGTAGAAAGGTCGAGAACCTCGACAATAGGATTTGCAAAATCACGAAACCTGAAATCCCGAAAAGGGAAGAAAAGGAAAGTCCCGATAGGGGAAAAAAGGTTGTGATCATTTCATTGTGGTGAGGGGAGTTGAGTGGTGCTTTGTGTTAGTTCACACGGGGCATACTCATAAGGACCTGTGGAAAAACATTGTTGTGGTGTGTGTGTAGGATTCCTTGTGAAGGAACCTAAGAGTCAATCAGACTCAGGAGGGAAGATTTAGAACGATCCTGTGTGGACCTCGATTATGAGGATTGGGGGTCTACGTCAGTTGTGGTATCAGAGCACATAAAAATTTCTTTGTTTTCTGTAGCAGAGGAGGGAAGAATATTTCCCAGCCATGCTACCGAGAATAAGAGATAGGCCCATGCCAATGCCTGATCCAACAGTGGAAAGGGAAATGCGCAAACTATGTGCTAGGCTTGATGCCATGGAGATAACACATAGGCGCACAGGCAACGTTGGGGATATCAGCGAGGCTGACAGTGAAAATGAAGATGGAAATGAGGGAGAAGAAGTTGCAACCGAAGATGCAGCAGATGAACGCCTATTCAGGGCTATTGCAAGGATAGGTGCCAGGGAAAAAATGGAGATTCCCATGTATGAGGGAAACATGGATGCTGACGAGCTTCTAGACTGGATTAGAGCTCTGGATAAATACTTTGACTATGAGGATGTTGAGGAAGACAAGAAGGTTAAATATGTTGTCACAAGACTTAAAGGGAATGCAACATTATGGTGGGATGAACTGCAGGCTTATAGACGTTGCAAAAGCAAGCATAAAATCAAGAGTTGGGATTGAATGGTTGCGAAGATGAAAGCCAAATTCATACCGAAGGATTATCAAATTACTCTGTTTTGGAGGATGCAGAACTTGAGACAGAAGTTGATGACAGTGAAAGAGTACACTGAAGAATTCTACAAGATCTACATCAGAGTAGGTCATCGGGAAAGCAATGATGAAAAAGTTGCCAGGTACATAAATGGTCTAAGGTACGAAATTCAAGATGAGATGAGCATTATGACCCTTAGAAATGTGGAAGATGATTATCAGATGGCTCTGAAAGCTGAAGAGAAGCTGAGCCGAAAGAAAGATCAGAGAGGCCATGGTAGAAGTCAAGCCAGAGGAAAAACAATTGCCCAGGACAGAAATCAGAAACCTAAAGAAGAGTGGAAGAAACCTCAAACTCAAACTGAGAGAGGTGGAAGCTCACATAGAGGACAATATGCTGATAGAAATACTTTTCCTCAAACCAGAGGAAGAGGAAGAGGAAGAGGTGGAGAAATAAAATGATTTACCTGTGGGAAAATTGGACACAAATCCTATGAATGTCTAGATAGAAATAAAGAAGGAGGTGAAACTCACATTGCCAAAGCACAAGGACATAATGTTGAGATAGAATATGCTGAGGGCGGAAGATCACTGATGATGAGAAAATTTCTCTTAACACCAGAGAAGGAGGCAGAGAACCCAGTCCAAAGGAGCAGAGTTTTTCAGACTGCTTGCAAGACCAAAGACAGGGTATGCAAAGTCATCGTGGATAGTGGTAGCACAGATAATCTCGTTTCTACAAAGATGGTAGAAAATATGGAGCTAGAGACTATTGAACATCCAAGCCCATACAAAGTTTCATGGCTACAAAAATGACATCAGGTAAATGTCACTAAACATTGTTTAGTTGAATTTAAAATAGGAGGATATAAGGATGAAATACTATGTGATGTCATTCCCATAGATGTTTGTCATCTATTACTGGGTAGACCATGACAATATGAAAGAAATGTGATTCATGACGGGAGAAAGAACACATACACCCCAGAGAAGAATGGGAGAGCTCACATGTTGTTGCCGATTAAGGATAAAGAAGTGAAACCAGAAGTGAGCAACACTATACTTCTCATGAGTGGGAAGGAACTTCTCAAGGAGGTTAAGAAGAAGGAAGATACACAATTCATTGTGGTTAGGAAGCCTAAGATTGTTTTAACCAGTACAAGAGTGGATGATTTACCAGAGGAAATCCAAAAGTTGCTGGAAGAGTTTGCTAATATAGTAGTGGACGAACTACCTCATTCGTTGCCACCTATCAAAATTATAAGCCATCACATTGATCTTATACCTGGAGCTATTTTACCAAAAAAAGAAGCATACAGATTGATGCCACGGGAGAATGAAGAGGTCAAGAAACAGGTCTAGGATTTGGTGGACAAAGGATTGATTAGAGAGAGCTTGAGTCCATGCATTGTTCCAACAATGCTCAGCCCAAAGAAAGATGGAGGCTGGAGTATGTGCACAGACTCGAGGGAAATCAACAAGATTACCATCAAATATAGATTTCCTTTGCCAAGGATGGATGATTTGATGGATTGCTTGAGTTGAGCAATTTTTTTTTCAAAGATTGATTTGAAAACCGGATATCATCAATTTCGTATGAGAGAAGGTGATGAATGGAAGCAAAAATTCAAGACGAATGAAGGGCTGTATGAATGGCTTGTTATGCCATTTGGCTTAACAAATGTGTCATGTACTTTCATGAGATTGATGAATGAAATCCTGAAGGATTTCATAGGAAAATTCGTCATCGTATATATTGATGATATATTAATTTTCAGCAAAACAAAAGAAGAACACTTGAAGCATTTAGCTACAGTGATGAGGAGATTACAGCAAGAGAATTTGTTGATAAATGTGAAGAAATCATCATTTATGAGGAAAAAACTCATATATTTGGGTTTTGTTATCTCTGCAGATGAGCTGAAAATGGTTCCAGATAAGGTAGAGGCGATTAAGAATTGGCCATCGCCGAAAAGTGTATTTGAGGTTCGAAGCTTCCATGGATTAGCTAGTTTCTACAGGAAATTCATCCAAAATTTTAGTGGAATTAGTGCACCAATGATGGAAACGGTGAATAAAAGACACAAATATTTTCATTGGACAGAGGAAGCAGAAAAAAGTTTCAACTTGCTGAAGAAAAAGATTACTGAACAACCAATTCTGGTGTTGCCAGATTTCAGTAAGACATTTCAGGTCAAGTGTGACACTAGTGGATTTGCAATTGGAGCGGTCTTGAGCCAAGATGACAGGGAGATCACATACTTCAGTGAGAAACTGAATGAAACAAAGGTTAAATACTCAACAAATGACAAAGAATTCTATGCGGTCATACAAGCACTGAAGAAATGGAGACATTATTTGGTTCCTAAAGAGTTTGTTTTGTACGCTGACAATCATGCCTTACAATTCGTGACTCAACAGGAGAAGTTGAACCAAAGACATGTTAAATGGGTTGAATACATGCATAATTTTACTTTTGTAATTAAACATATTTCTGGAACTGCTAACAAAGTTGTTGATGCTTTGAGCAAGAAATGTTTGCTTATGCAGGAATTTAGAGTCAAAACTTTGGGTTTTGATAATCTCAAAGAAATGTACAGAGATGATCCAGATTTTAAAGAGGCATATGAGGCATCGAAGAATCCAATTCTCAGGGACAAAATCCAATGGAACGAATATATGATCCAGGATAGATTATTATTCAGAGGCAATCAATTATGTATTCCAAATTGCTCCATGAGGGAGAATCTGCTGAAAGAAAGACACAGTTGAGGATTGGCCGGACACTTTGGTCATGATTGTTCGACAACACAGGTATTCCAACAGAGGAAGAACAACTTCAGTAACCACTCACATAACCAGATCAAATATCAACACACCGATGTTTTCATGTGGTAAAACCCCTACGGGGAAACATCCACGACCCCAGCCAACGCGGCCACTTGGAGCAGTTTAT
>SNQJ01S0113876.1:13534-31778 GCA_010110895.2 Picea sitchensis | reverse complement strand
AAATGCACACATGGATGATATACTGAATGACTATGATATAATGCAATCCGATATTTTGTGCTTGCAGGAAACACACATGGCATTATGCATCCATAACAAACAATTCCCAAATCACAATTGCATATCAATTTACATTACACGAGGTGATGATACTGGTGAAAAAACATGTACCAGTTTTGGTCCATATACATATCGAAGAAAAGAATGTTGAACTGGTGCTTGCAAAAAACAAATTCCATGAAACAAAGTTGCAATACTGAATCTGTATGCTCCCCATGCAACATTCTCCAACATAGTAGATGTTATTTCTAATGCATTGGGACATTTCCATCTGAATGGACCCATTGTACTTGTAGGAGACTTCAATATTGACATGCTACAAAATAGTGGCAGAACAAAAGAATTGGAAAAGTACATGTGCAAATATAGTCTCCGCTTTCTTTTCAACAACACAAGCCATCTACAAAACGCACTTATTGACCATGTCTAGTCCAATGTGCCCATTCCTCAATACGATATGTTTATCTTAGACACCTATTGGTTTGATCACGATACAATTGATATTGCACTTGAATTATGAGATATACATCAAACATAATGCAAACTCATATTCCTATGTTTCAAAGCATATCTGTATAGCTTGTTGCAATATATATATATATATATATATACCCAACTTCTTGGTTTTTCCTGATTTCTACACATATTGTTCTGGTGAGCATACAGTCAATGTTGTACTTGAATTATAAAATATACATTATGCAAAAAAAAAGGTACATCCTCCCAAAAACTATTTCTCACTCTATTCATCTTATTCTATTTTTTTTAGTATATGTACATAATACTTGCCTTTTTCTTTACATCTGAACTTATGTTCATATCCCTTTTGTTTTGTACTTTTGTTGATAGAAATGGAGAGGAAAACTAGATGCCGCAAATAACTCCTACCCATAGATGTAGAGGAATCCATGCAAAGGTGCATTATTATTCTGCCTGTGTTCCATACTAAATAGTTTTTTGTTTACTTTGTCTGTATTTGTCAAACTTGTTTGCAGCTATTTTTTTCTTTTTTTTCCCACCTAGAGCCCTCCAGCCTACATGTCCGCCATCCAACATAAATGCAATGTTGATCTAGCCAGCCCGCAAGTCCACTTGTTAATTTGTATATCTCCCAACTATGGGTGCTATTTGCAGGACATGGAGCATTAGAGGCCCAATGTACAACCTGTTAGTACTCTATAAATTTTGCCCGGCTGAATAGACAAATTACAGAGGTAATTGTTTCAACCAGCTTTAGAGATGAGGCACTAGCCTGCTCAACTCAGAGAGGGCTCTCTCATGTCACTTGATATTCTTTGGAAATCAAGTGGCTAGATTTGGTTTGTTTTGGGGATTTTTATAAATTTGTTGGCAAGGAAGGGGAGGAACACACAGGGATATGGAGTCAAAATTCTGAAATTGAATGAAAACAATGATCAACCAATAGAACTCTCCAGAGGATAAAGGCTAAACGAAGCAATGAATCTGAGTTGTAACTTAAAATAAATCAGAGTGGTAAGAGGAAAGATGAAACAAATAACTGCACCAGAGAATTACAGGAATGAATTTTGAATTAGCTAAGAAGAAACATACACAGTTTAAATTTCTTAGGCCGAGAGCATCGCAAGACGAATTTTGGTCCTTTAACTCTCCAATTTAAACAGAAGACAGTGTAAATAGAATTAAAGAAACACAGGAAAATACACACTATGAAAGAAGACCGAACTCATATCACATCCAATTAGAATCTTTTCATAAACAGTTCCAAATGCTTTTGCATATGTATTCAGTTCAGTCCCAGAAAAATTACAATAGAGTCCAAAACCACCAGAATTGTTCCCTTGCACTTCTGCCCTCCTCTAATACACTCAAAACCTCTAACACGTATACAATTCGAGTTCCTTCAATGTGCAACCGGTTACAATAACTGAAATGAAATGTTTCAGCTTCTACAATGATTACAACTAACAGTTTCCAAAAAAATGTTTCATGATCCCCGTAGATTCCTCTGATGCTCTAGATCCTTCTTCTACCACATTCTGTTTGAATTGTCACTCATAATCTTTCAAATATAATTGCATTTATCCATACTCTCATTAAACATTTGGAAATAATATATTTGAAATAAAAATAATTCCCAAATATTTTTCTATCCTGTACAATTAAATTTTCATAATTTAATTCATGCTCGTGGTTTTTAAGACCATATCTTGTTTGCCCAATTCACCATTTCATTGTAAAAACATTCACTTTTACCATCTCCCTGTGAAAAACATTTACTGTGTAATGTTTTTCCAATTTGCCGTTTCACTGTGGAAAAACATTTACTGTGTGTTTTTTCCAGTTTACCGTCTTTGGTAAAATACCTTTTATCTTCTTCTTTTATTTATTAAAACCTTTGGATAAAGAATTATCCAATTCTTCTTTCAGGTGCATCTTCCCATTTAAATATTTTTCATGGAAATTAATCTCTTTGATTTGTAAAATGTGAATTTTACCTCTGTAAAACAATTTCACGGCAAGGAAGAATTTCTTTTATTGGAAATCCCATAATCATTATTGAAATGCACTCCTGGAAAATGATGCACATAAAACATATGATAAATGTTTTCATTTATTATATCGGATTGGGATAAAGTGGTTTAAATCAACTACTTTTACCTCTGATGTGCTCCACGTAAAAACACGTGTCCACCAAAGAAACCATGGTAGTATTCCCCGGTCCGCCTTCAAAAAATTAACCTTCTCGCTACTTCAATCCCGGACATTGGACAAAGAAACCATAGTAGTATTCCCCGGTCCGCCTTCAAAAAATTAACCTTCTCGCTACTTCAATCCCCGACATGTACGTGCGCCCTCCATCCAACCTTTGACTTTTCCACATTATAAATTGAGATTCATGCCCATGATTTGACGTGATACCCTAAATTAAATATTGGATTAAATATAAATATAAATATAAATATATTTATATTAATAATGAAAAAACCCCTTTTTCTATTTTCGAAGGACTTTGGGCATATGAGGCTTAACACATGATTTTGTGGATAGGATAAGGGTGCTTAATAAAAGGCATATTTTTTTTTATTTTCAATGGGAATATGAAAATAAGGGTAAAAATGAATGAAGTGATGGAACTAACGGATTTAGATAAGAATTAAGGCTAGGTATAAGCTTGGGATATTTGCCAACTTTTGACTCGTGGAGTACATGACTATTTTGGATGACCCATTGGGTGAAGGATTTAGGTGATGGGAGCTTGACGGAGCTGGTGAAAAAGTTTGAAAAATTGAGTGGAAAAATAACACAAGGACAAGATGCATTGGGATAAATTAATGAAAATTAGCATGTGATCTATGGTCCACCGAGTCTCATCAACTTTCGATATTGGGGGTTGAAAAAAAACAATTTTGGGTAGACCTCTTTTCACCCCAATGTGCCTCTGAGGGTGCCATGCGTCCACGAATGAAACCGCCATAGTTTTCCTCGGCCCGCCTTCGAATGATTATCTTCTTCACTGCTTCATTTCCCGATATGTGCCTTAGCCGTTGATCTGGGCTGCTTGAAGATCGACGGTCCACCGAGTCCTACCTTTCATGCCTCCACTAAATTTGTCCACATGCCGCCATATAATTCCTTGTATTCCAAACTATCACATTTCCATAGAGATGTGGCTTTTCGCTAAATTTTCGAGACTCAGATCCTATCTAAAAATTGTTATGGTGATAACATAGGCTCCAACTGGGGATGCTATCCTCCCTATGAGGTAGCAAAGAACTCATAGACCTGGTGCGTGATCCATTGGGATGCTCCCAAAACATGTGTGTGTACTCTTCTCTGACCTGTCACCAATGTCTGCTGAAAACCAAACTCTGCACACTGCTCTCAACTGGATACTGAACACTGAATACACTGCTAAAATCTGACTGTACACAATACTGAAAATCTAAACTGAAAAATGATTGACCAACAAGCTTATTCACACACTCCTACCTACCCTAAAAATGATGAAATGAATACTCAATCAAGTGATGCTAAAGTGCCAATGCAGCCAATCAAGAAATTGGCTTCCTGATTCTCCTTTACTCACATTTTTCTTAAGCTGGCAGACAAATGTAAAATATGGCAGCTGAAAGAAAAAATTGAATCCAAAATTTGAGTTTATGAATGAAACCAATTCTTCCTTCACTGATGACTGTAATAGGATGGCCACGGGATCTTGAAAACCATGAGAATTCATTTCTCCATGATGAACAAAAACAAAAAAGCAAGCTTGTTTCGTAAGTGTTTGTTGCTCTTGCTCTATTTCTTCAGTTCTGAGAACATTTTCAAATGAAATGGCAACAATAAGTTCATTTACTCTTCCATGCATATCAACAAAAATATTCATACATTATTGAACATTTTCAAATGTGACAACCATATTATGTGCATCAAGGCTATCCTCTTGTTCATCAAATAATTTTGATTTGGTTTCATCAAACTTCTGGGAATTTGCTTGAGGACTGTCATTCTGACTTTCGAATGAATTAATAGAAATAAGCTCATGCTCATAATATTCTTGAAAATGTGAAAAGCTAACAGCATGCACTATTTCACAGTCTAGAGTTCCCATGGATGTACATTCAAAACCATTATTTTCAAATGAATCAAATAAAACCATTGCCTCTTCATTATCTTTCTGTATTTATGATTGAAAAGTGGCATACATTGTTTTATTTCTTTCCTGAAAATCTATGTCATTTGTTTGTTCATTGCTAGAAGTTTCCATAGATGTAGTTTCAGAATCATCATCCATGTCTAGGGCACTTAGAATTTGAACAACCATATCATTCATAGGGGGAGAAAGATAACCTTGAAACACTTTGTCTTGTTGAAAATCTTGTTGAATATCTTCATCAAGTTTAGGGGAAGGAAAATAACTTTTAACAACAATTTCTTGATCAGCTTCACCTTCAACCAAAGGAGGGGATACTATTTGTTGTTGGGATGAATATTCATAAAGGGCTTCCATGATTTCATCATTCATACACTCTTCATCACCAAAAACATTTTTAAGGTACTTAATGAAACGTTCACAAAATTCACAACAATCTTCAAATACCAAGGATTAGATTCTCCATAATGCTTAAATAATACTATATGGAAATATTTAAGAGAGTATAAGCTGCTTGGTTTTAAACCTTCATACCATAATATTGCTCTCCCCTCTAAAGTAACCATAAACATTTTCATCAAACAAACTCATGAAATTCAACCCCCAGCTTACATATGTGCATATGAAATCTAATCAAGTGCAAGGCAACATCATTTCCTTTCCCATCTTCGAATTTAGGAAAATATTTTTGCCAATTTATGTGAGGAATATGATTTGTAAAGCCAAGAATATGAGATCGATTCATGGGAGCATTCCTTTTAGATATTGAAATCATCTTCAGACAGTGGAGTCGCCAATAATGTTTTGGAACCTGGATTCTGCATTGAGAGTGGAGTCGCCAGTGAAAGTTCAAATTTTTGGATTCTTCTACCAGTGGAATCACCTTCAAACTAATTTTTTGATGTGTGGAGTCACCAGAGAAGGACTACAACCAATATGTGCCTAAGTGTTTTCTGCTCTCATACCTTAGAACTCAACCATGTCATTCTTCCCAAGGAAAAATTTTCAATTTCATCCCCGACAATGACGCTAAAATGTTAGCACTCTATAAATTTTGTCCGATTGAATAGACAAACGACAGAGATAACTGTTTCAACCAACTTTAGAGCTAAGGCACTAGCCTGCTCAACTCAGAGAGGGCTCTCTCATGTCACTTGATATTCTTTGGAAATTAGGTGGCTAGATTTGGTTTGTTTTGGGGATTTTTATAAAGTTGTTGGCAAGGAAGGGGAGGAACACACAGGGCTATGGAGTCAAAATTATGAAATTTAATGAAAACAATGATCAGCCGATAGAACTCTCCAGAGGATAAAGGAAAAATGAAGCAATGAATCTGAGTTGTAACTTAAAATAAATGAGAGTGGTAAGAGGAAAGAGGAAACAAATAATTGCATCAAAGTATTACAAGAATGAATTTTGAATTAGCTAAGAAGAAACATACACAGTTTAAATTGCTTAGGCTGAGAGCGTCACAAGAAAAATCTTGGGCCTTTAACTCTCCAATTTAAATAGAAGACAATGTAAATGGAATTAAAGAAACATAGGAAAATACACACTATGAAAGAAGACCGAACTCATATCACAACCAATTAGAGTCTTTTCTGTTCCAAATGCTTTTGCATATGTATTCAATTTAGTCCCAGAAAAATTACAATAGAGTCCAGAACCACCGGAATTGTTCCCTTGCACTTCTGCCCTCCTCTAATACACTTAGAACCTCTAACACTTATACAATTTGAGTTCCTTCAATGTGCAACCGGTTACAATAACCGAGATGAAATGTTTCAGCTTCTACAATGATTACAACTGACAGTTTCCAAAAAAAATGTTTCATGATCCCTGCAGATTCCTCTGATGCTCCAACTCCTTCTTCTGCCATGTTCTCTTTGAAGTGTCACTCATAATCTTTCAAATATAATTTCATTTATCCATACTCTCATTAAACATTTGGGAATAATATATTTGAAATAAATATAATTCCCAAATAATTTTCTATCTTGTAGAATTAAATTTTCATAATTTAATTCATTCCCGTGGTTTTTAAGACCATGTCTTGTTTGCCCAATTCACCATTTCATTGTAAAAACATTTACTTTTACCATCTCCCTGTGAAAAACATTTACTGTGTAATGTTTTTCCAATTTACCGTTTCACTGTGGAAAAACATTTGCTATGTTTTTTTTCCAGTTTACCATCTTTGGTAAAATACCTTTTATCTTCTTTTACTTCTTAAAACCTTTGGATAAAGAAAAATGCACTCCTGGACAATGCTACACATAAAAAATATGATAAATTCTTTCATTTATTATATTGGGATTGGGCTAAAGTGGTTTAAATCAATTGTTTTTACCTTGATGTGCTCCACGTAAAAACATGTGTCCACCAAAGAAACCATGGTAGTATTCCTCGGTCCACCTTCACAAAATTAACCTTCTCACTATTTCAATCCCCGACATGTACTTGTGCCCTCCATCCAACCTTTGACTTTTCCACATTATAAATTGAGATTTGTGCCCATGATTTGACGTGATTTCATAAATTAAATATTGGATTAAATATTAATATAAATATAAAAATATTTATATTAATAATAAAAAAAACCCTTTTTCTATTTTCGAAGGACTTTGGGCATATGAGGCTTAACACATGACTTTGTGGATAGGATAAGGGTGCTTAATAAAAGGCATATTTTTTATTTTCAACGGAAATACGAAAA
This sequence comes from Picea sitchensis, assembly GCA_010110895.2. Lineage (NCBI taxonomy): Eukaryota > Viridiplantae > Streptophyta > Pinopsida > Pinales > Pinaceae > Picea > Picea sitchensis. Next base: position 24,366 of record SNQJ01S0113876.1, on the reverse strand, counting down.
TAAGGGTAAAAACGAATGAAGTGATGGAACTAACGGATTTAGATAAGAATTAAGGATAGGTATAATCTTGGGATATTTGCCAACTTTTGACTCATGGAGTACATGACTATTTTGGATGACCCATTGGGTGAAGGATTTAGGTGATGGGAGCTTGATGGAGCTGGTGAAAAAGTTTGAAAATCTGAGTGGAAAAATAACACAAGGACAAGATGCATTGGGAAAAATTAATGCAAATTAGCATGTGATCTATGGTCCACCAAGTCTCAACAACTTTCGATATCGGGGGTTGAAAAAAAATGGTTTTGGGTAGACCTCTTTTCACCCGGATGTGCCTTTGAGGGTGCCACACATCCATGAATGAAACTGCCATAGTTTTCCCCAGTCCGCCTTCGAATGATTATCTTATGCGTTGCTTCATTTCCTGATATGTGCCTTAGCTGTTGATCTGGGTTGCTTCAAGGTCGACGGTCCGTCGAGTCATACCTTTCATGCCTCCGCTAAATTTTTCCACATGCCGCCATATAAGTCCTTATATTCTAAACTATCACACTTCCATAGTGATGTGGTTTTTCACTAAATTTTCGAGACTCAGATCCTATCTGAAAATTGTTATGGTGATAACACATCCCGCAAGTCCGCGATCCAAATAAGTGGCTAAGTATGGAATAAGGGATCTATGCATATTTGGTATGTATTGCTCATTTCTGGGAGCCTTCCAACCCTAGAGTCTGTGTCAATTTGTATATCGTGGAAATCACTAGAAGTAGAATGTTGAGCCAGCGAGCCCGCAAATCCTCTTGTCAATTTATTATCATAAGCTATTTGTAAGGAACCGAACAATAGAGGCCTATTTTTGACCTAGAACCCGTGATCCAGAATTTGTACATGGTCTATAAAATATCAGCCACCCTGCAAGTCCGCTTGTCAATTTGTATATCGCAGAACTGTGTGTGCTATTTGTAGAACACGAAACAATAGAGGCCTATTTTTTTAGCCCGCCTGCCCGATAACCCGCGATCCAGAAAGTGGCCAAGTATGGAATGCGATATCCGTACATGCTCTACAAAATCTCATGTTCATACTTTATAAAGGTACATATTTAGTTTTGCCTCATTTCTACATACACTGATCTGGTAACCACAGAGTTGGTGTCGCACATGAATTATGAAATATGCATTGGGAGTCGGATCGAGCCCTTTGGTTTGCTTAGAAAATTTTGAAGCCGCCAACCCGAGAACCCTCTATCCAAATATTGTACATGTTTCCCTTCGCTATGCTCCCTGAAAGGCTACAGAAAGTCACACTTTCCATGCTGAGTGACTTTTCCGCAATTCCCCAAATATACAAACCCTCCATTGAACTGCACCATCATGCCCTCTTACATTTTACGTGTTTTGCAGTGAACAATTATGACTCATGCAATTTCACCATTGGACACTCACCAATTTCATGATGCAGTTTCAGACTTGGCCATTCCTTCCTTTCTTGCTCTTCCCCATGATCATCACCTTCGCACGTGTCCATAATAAGAAATAGTGTTTATATGTGTGTGTGTGTGTGTCTTGTTTCTAAATCTTTAATGCTAACAGGTCATCGTGCAGACACCGTCTAGGTTGTCATTGATGCACACAAGGCTCGAGAAGTTATGCCATTAATGCACTATTTGCAAAGACTTTTCTTATCCCTTACCAGTCTTAATTTCAAATTTCATGGAATGTCATTCGCACGCTGCCAGCTTGCTTCCTTCATGAAACCTTGAATCTCTTCCCAGTCTTAATTTCAAATACCATGGAATTCCATTCGCACATCGCCATCTTGGTTTCTTCACGAAACCTCCAATCCTTAAATGTTCTTTGTCATAACCGCCACCTTTGAACTTCTAAGTATGCAATAATTAATCTTTACTTCTAACAGGTCACCATACAACACACATAGATATTGCCATTAATGAGGATATTTTCCATTTGCACGCATTGAACCAATGTTTCCGGGGGGTTATATTTTCCCTTCTATTTCTTCATTTCAAGCAGCGTCTGGAGAAAACCAACGTTTTCATAAACTACTGGCAACAACTGCACAATAGTTTTGTAGATATACATTGAACATATTCCTCATGAGCTTCCCGTGTAGAAGAAGGGAAAAATAATTGTAGGAGAGGCGGAGCAACCCAAAATTTACAGTGAAAACATGGATCTTGACATTGATCTGGATAGCATATTTTGCAACCTTAATCAGCCCAAAGACACGATTCACCATGCCTACTCAATGGACATGGTTGATACTGAATTTTTTTACGAAGATGAATCATTTGTATTCCAGAGTGTTGTTTTTGAAAGCGAATCAAAAAAATTAATCATTGAAAAAAGAGATGTAAAAACTAAGAAAAGAAAACATCGTTCAGAACTTGACCTTGCCAATATGCAAACGTCCAAAATCTCTCAACTTCACATGGCAACCGAAGATGCTCTTCATGATTTCGTTGGATTCATTGAGGTCGAGAATGACAAACTAAAGAACCGGATTAAGGAATTAGAGGAATCTTTGTTTCCTATGTCATTGTTTGGCAGTCCTTTGGAAATAGCCATGCCTGCGACTACCTGCACCCCTGCAACAAATCTAAAAGGATCCTCCAAATTTCTCACATCTTGTAGAGGATATGTGGAGAAAAATATCAACAAAATAATGGAACTGATTACTAAGGCCTGGGAAACATCACAGAATATGGATTCCATGGGGTGGAGGGCACATAACTTGCTCCAACTTCTACAGATGGATTTAAAAAATGAAGAAACTTTCTATTTGCACACGGTCATCCATTTTTTCCTTTCATATCAACAACATGTCAGACATGACAAGAAGACAACATGATCTCCCGTCCAAAAAATGACTCACTCAATTAGAAGCATGCTGGAAAGAGAAGGTAAAGAACCTGTATCTCATCGTCCAACCATGTGAGCAAGCAATATCAAAGAAAGAAACATTATTCACAAAGCTCACCAAAATAGAGTTAGCAGGAAAGACAAACAACTTCCAGGACTCCAGCTTAATCGTCAACTCACTGGCGTTAACCAAGCAAGCTTTTGATAAACAGTTGATAATTTTAAGGCCTTGTCTTTAGAAATTTTTTACAGGATTCTTGAATATCATGAAGAAGAGGTGGACAACTGGCTAGTTCGGTATTCGGTACAGAATGGAGACATTCATCAAGCTCTTTGTAAAATTTCAATTGATCTAAGCGAATTAGAAAATAAAAATTTTAGCATTAAAATCCGCAATAACATCAACGTCGCCCCCTTGAGAAGCTATATTGAAGAGAACTTGAAGTGGGTCATCGACGAAATCCAACAGGGAAATTCATAAATCCTCTGATTATCAATCCAGTTATTAAGCGGGTTGCCGACAAAAACCAACAGGAAAAGGTATGAGCAAGCAAACACCAAAATTACTTATATGTACCATGCCTATAAGTGTATATTGATAGTCCTTTCTTTATCAATCTAGTTATTCCACATTTTCTGAGTAGAAATCTATAGACAAAAACTGATCCTCCCATTTCTACTTTTCAGGTATTACATTCTACCATGTCCAACTTCTTCTTTCCACAGTTCTATTTCTTGTACATATTTCTGTTATGGTCCGCGGGAGCCCCAATCCCAGTCTATATGACAAACGCATTTACATTTCCAAGGATATGTAACAAAGTATTTTGTTTTTCATATATTTCAAATAAAACTATTCTTTTGTCTCCTTAAATATTTATGTGTTCCTAGATTTTTATCTTCAGCTATGATGAATGTGAAGTGATTCTGTTTATTTTATCTCAATTCTCTTTTTTTCTGATGCATATTTTCTCCTACCTAGTCATTTTCAAAATTAAGTATGACATAAATCAATCACTCAAATTTAAGATATCATATTTCACACACACACACACACACACACACACACGTGTGTGTGTGTGTGTGTGTGTGTTTCTTTAAATTTCCAGGAATATGTAACACGTTTTATTTTTTTTTATATAAATGTCATAAAATTGTGTTCACTATTTTTTTTCTACTCAAATGTATAGAGAGTATGTCATTTCTTGCATCTTTACCACCAACCCTTCATATTTTTTGCCACAAAGGCCTTTAAAATAAAAATAGTCCGCAATTCCCCTTGTCAATTTGTATATCAAGGAACTTTGGGTGCTCTTTGTAGGCCATGGAACAACATAGGCCCAATTTTCAGCCCGTCAGCTCGAGAACCCGCGATCCAAAAATAGCTTAAGTATGGAATCAGGGCTCCGTGCAAGTATGAAATGAAGGCTCCGTGCATGCTCTATAAAATCTCATCTCCATACTTTATAAAAGTACATATTTCGTATGTATAAAAGTAAATATCTACTTTAAAAAATTATGTATTTGTTATGTATAATTTATGCTCTTTGGGAACCTATAATTTAATAAATTTCAATTTCTTGTGTCCAGGAGCCCCTGTTTTAAAGAAAACTAATTCAGGAATGTTATTTATTTGGTCATTTTATCCACCACCCTATGTAACAGACATTGATACTATATTTTTTTTGCTTTTGTCCACCATCGTATGTAAAACCTATGTAAAGAAAATTAATTCGCGAATGCTAATTTTTTTTGACACGATTCCCTTAAAATTCAAATAGTCCGCAAGTCCGATTGTCAATTTGTATATCACGGAACTGTAGATGCTATTTGTAGGACATGGAACAACAAAAGCCTGATTTTCAGGTCCCCAGCCCGAGAACCCGCGATCCAAAAACTGGCCAACTATGGAATGAGGGTTTCGTCCATGCTCTATATATCTAGTTAATCAAATTACATATTTGGTATGTATAATTTATGTTGTCCAGGAACAATTTCTTGTGTCCAGGAGCCCTTGTTTTAAAGAAAACTAATTTGGGAATGCTAGTCTTTTTTTGCTTTTATGTGTTCCTAGATTTTTATCTTCAGCTATGTTGAATGTGAAGTCATTATGTTTATTTTATCTCAATTCTCTTTTTTTCTGATGCATATTTTCTCCTACCTTCTCATTTTCAAAATTAAGTATGATATAAATCACTCACTCAAATTTGAGATATCATATTTAACACACACACACACACACACACACACACATGTTTCTTTAAATTTTCAGGAATATGTAACACGTTTTATTATTATTTTATATAAATGTCATAAAATTGTATTCAATACTTTCTTTTTACTCAAACGTATAGAGAGTATGTCATTTCTTGCATCTTTACCACCTGTCCTTCATATTGTTTGCCACAAAGGCCCTTAAAATTAAAATAGTCTGCAAGTCCGCTTGTCAATTTGTATATCATGGAACTCTAGGTGCTCTTTGTAGGCCATGGTACAACAGAAGGCCAATTTTTAGCTCGAGAACCCGCGATCCAAAAAATGCCTAAGTATGGAATGAGGGCTCCGTGCATGCTCTATAAAATCTCATCCCCATACTTTAGAAAAGTACATATTTCGTATGTACAAAAGTAAATATCTACTTTAAAAAATTACGTTTTTGCTATGTATAATTTATGCTCTCCAGGAACCTATAAATTTCAATTTCTTGTGTCTAGGAGCCCATGTTTTAAAGAAAACTAATTCGAGAATGCTATTTATTTGATCTTTTTGTCCACCACCCTATGTAACAGACATTGGTACTATAGTTTTTGTGTTTTTGTCCACCAGCATATGTAAAACCTATGTAAAGAAAACTAATTCGTGAATGCTAAAATTTTTGGACACGAGCCCCTTAAAATTCAAATAATCCGCAAGTCTGATTGTCAATTTGTATATCATGGAAATATTGGTGCTATTTGTAGGATAGGGAACAACAGAAGCCCAATTTTCAGGTCCCCAACTCGAGAACCCGTGATCCAAAAATTGGCTAAGTATGGAATGAGGGTTTTTTCCATGCTCTATATATCTAGTTAATAAAATTACATATTTGGTATGTATAATTTATGTTGTCAAGGAACAATTTCTTGTGTCCAGGAGCCCTTGTTTTAAAGAAAACTAATTCGGGAATGCTAGTTTTTTTTCTACTTTTGTCTACGAACCTATGTAACAGACGTAGGTCCTTAAAACTCAAATAGTCCGCAAGTTCGATTGTCAATTTGTATATCGTGGAACTCTGGGTGCTATTTGTAGGGCACGAAACAACAAAAGCTCCATTTTCAGCTCGCCAGCCCGAGAACCCGAGATCCAAAAACTGCCTAGGTATGGGGTGATAGATTTCAATTTCTTATGTGCAGGAGCCCTTCTTTTAAAGAAAACTAATTCAGGAATACTATTTTTTTCATACTTTTGTCCACCAACCTATGTAATAGACATTGGTACTATTTTTTTTGTTTTTTTGTCCACCAACGTATGTAAAAAGGAAAACTAATTCGGGAATGCTAAACTTTTTCGACATGAGCCCCTTAAAATTCAAATAGTCTTCAAGTTTGATTGTCAATTTGTATATCGTGGAACTCTTGGCACTATTTGTAGGGAACATAACAACAAAAGCCCAATTTTCAGCTCGACAGCCCGAGAACCCGGAATGAGGGTTCCGTGAATTCTCTATATATCTACTTAATCAAATTGCATATTTGGTATGTATACTTTATGCTGTTCAAGAACCTATAATTTGATCAATTTCAATTTCTTTTGTCCATGAGCCCTTGTTTTAAAGAAAATCAATTCCAGAATGCTAGTTTTTTTTTGTTCTTTTGTCCACGAACCTATGTAATAGACGTAGGCCCTTACATTTCAAATAGTCTGCAAGTCCAATTGTCAATTTGTGTATCACGAAACTCTAGGTGCTATTTGTAGGCCACATAACAACATAAGCCCAATTTTCAGTCTGAGAACCCACGATCCAAAAATTCAAATAGTCCACAAGTTTGGTTGTCAATTTGTATATCACAGAACTCTCGATGCTATTTGTAGGGCACAGAACAACAGAAGCCCAATTTTCAGCCCACCAGCCTGAGAACCCGGAATGAAGCTTTTGTGCATGCTCTATATATCTAATTAATCAAATTACATATTTGATATGTATAATTTCTGCTATCCAGGAACCTATAATTCGATATATTTCAATTTCTTCTGTTCAGGAGCCCTTGTTTTAAAGAAAAATAATTCGGGAATGCTAGTTTTTTTATTCTTTTGTCCACAAACCTATGTAACAGACGTTGGCCCTTAAATTTCAAATAGTCCACAAGTCCAATTGTCAATTTGTATGTCGCGGAACTCTGGGTGCTATTTGTAGGGCACAGAACAACATAAGCCCAATTTTTAGCACGCCAGCCCAGCAGCCCACATGCTCTATATATATACTTAATCAAATTACATATTTGGTATGTATAATTTATGTTGTCCAGGAACATAATTTGATGATTTTCAATTTCTTCTGTCCATGAGCCCTTGTTTTAAAGAAAACTAATTCGAGAATGCTAGTTTTTTTGTGTTTTTGTCCATGAACTTGTGTAACATACGTACGCCCTTAAATTTCAAATAATCCACAACTCTGATTGTCAATTTGTATGTCACAGAACTCTAGGTGCTATTTGTAGGGCACGGACCAACAGAGCACGATTTTCAGTGCACCAACCCGAGAACCCGCGATCCAAAAACTTCTAAGTATGGAATTTCATTCCCATACTTTATAAAAGTACATATTTCGTATGTATAAAAGTAAATATCTACTTTATAAAATTACAAATTTCATATGTATAATTTATGTTGTCCAGGAACCTCTCTATATATCTACTTAATCAAATTACATATTTGGTATGTATAACTTATGTTCTTCAAGAACCTATAATTTGATAAATTTCAATTTCTTCTATCCAGGAGCCCTTGTTTTAAAGAAAACCAATTCCGGAATGCTAGTTTTTATGGTTCTTTTTTCCACGAACCTATGTAACAAACGTAGGCCCTTACATTTCAAATAGTATGCAAGTCCAATTGTCAATTTGTATATCACGAAACTCTAGGTGCTATTTGTAGGCCACGAAAGAACATAAGCCCATTTTTCAGCCCTCCAACCCGAGAACCCGCGATCCAAAAATTCAAATAGTCTGCAAGTCTGATTGTCAATTTGTATATCGTGGAACTCTCGGTGCTATTTGTAGGGCACGAAACAACTGAAGCCCAATTTTCAATCCGCCAGCCCAAGAACCCGGAATGAAGCTTTCGTGCATGCTCTATATATCTACTTAATCAAATTACATATTTGATATGTATAATTTCTGCTGTCCAAGAACCTATAATTTGATATATTTCAATTTCTTCTGTCCAGGAGCCCTTGTTTTAAAGAAAAATAATTCGGGAATGCTAGTTTTTTTATGCTTTTGTCCATGAACCTATGTAACAAACGTTGGCCCTTAAATTTCAAATAGTTCACAAGTCTGATTGTCAATTTGTATGTCGCGGAACTCTAGGTGTTATTTGTAGGGCATGGAACAATAGAAGCCCAATTTTCAACGCACCAGCTCGACAGCCCGCATGCTCTATATATCTACTTAATCAAATTACATATTTGGTATGTATAATTTATGTTGTCCAGGAACCTATAATTTGATGATTTTCAATTTCTTGTGTCCAGGAGCCCTTGTTTTAAATAAAACTAATTCGGGAATGCTAGTTTTTTTGTGCTTTTGTCCACGAACCTGTGTAACATATGTACACCCTTAAATTTCAAATAGTCCACAACTCTGATTGTCAATTTATATGTCGCGAAACTCTGGGTGCTATTTGTAGGGCACGAAACAACATAGCCCAGTTTTCAACGCGCCATCCCGAGAACCCGTGATCCTAAAACTACCAAGTATGGAATCTCATTCCCATACTTTATAAAAGTACATATTTCATATGTATAAAAGTAAATATCTACTTTATAAAATCACAAATTTCATATGTATAATTTATGTTGTCCATGAACCTATAATTTGATAAATTTCAATTTCTATTGTGTCCACGAGCCCTTGTTTAAAATAAAACTAATTTGGGAATGCTAATTCTTTTGTGTTTCCATGTACTTCAACTTCCTACCCATGTGTTTGTACTCGTTCACATTTATTCCCATTCCAACTTGGTAGGGACTACATTGCCATGCAACACTTGTTTAAGGTAATGAATGGTTGTATTTTTATATTCAAGGTGTATATTGTTTTTCATCAACTTTAAAACTTTAAGCATGAGGGAATAATATACTGGTTGCATATGTTTGACTTCAAACCTTGCCTTAACCTAGTATTAATGAAAGTGTTATGTTTTTACCTTGCCTTAACATAGTATTAATGAAAGTGTTTTGTTTTTTATTTTTATATTTAGGGTATATATTTTTTACCATCAACTTTAAACATTAAATGTTAACTATGTTATTTTTTTAAACATTACATTACTTAAAAATTTGAAATTGGATAGCAGGAATAACATTAAAGGTACGTCAATTGTCTCAAGTCAGTCAAGAGTTATCATATAAATGTAAGGTTCAACGAGAACTTATTTTAGGCTTTTTATCTAGTTTTGTAGAATCCATTTCATTTTTCCTTCAATACGAGGTTTTTCATTTGTATGGAGATTTTGATACTAACCTGTTATTATATACCAAATTTTATTAATAAGGAAAATAATATTATATTATTGATGTGAGGGCTACTTAAGAGATTTTAAAGAAGTTCTTCATCTTTGTCTTCTAAGTTAAATATAATATGGATTGTTGAATTTATGTTCATATTGAGAGGGAATGAATTTTTATAATATATATTTTTATTTTAAATGAGTATTTCCCAATAGTTTATTAATAATAAATGCATATAAATTCAAATAACAATACATAGAGTTTAATTTGGAAACCTTGTGGGAGAAAACTACAAAAAATTATCTTTATAAATATATGTATGCATGAACCTATTGCTACAAAGCTTGTAGGAACCAACCTACTAGAGACACCATTATTTTTATCTGAGCACCAACTCATCAAGATATTGTGTAGGCACCAACCTAGTAGAGACACCAATCTCTTCAGTTGAGCACCAACTCAACAAGACATTGTGTAGGCACCAATCTCTTCAACTGAGCACCAACTCAGTAAGACTTGTATAGGCACCAATCCAAGATCTTCATATACGAAGTACTTTTGACTTCACCATCATAATTCATGCTTTATGCATTTCACAACATCATCATACCCTTAACCTTCATGCTCCAATGCCTCTCCTTGATTCAAACCCTAGTCAGATTTAGCCTGCATGCCCTAGTGAACCTAGTAACATCATTCTCCGAATATAATTCTAGACTACAACATCACAACTTCAAAAAAAGGCACTTTGCAGCATCATAGACCTTAGTCATTCATAGTGCATCCTTATAACTTCAAGAAAACTCCTCTTCCATACATTTATACCTAAAGAATACTCCTCATCTCCTCTTCACTCCTGAGATCTGTTCTTTGCACTTATGGGGATGAGTTGTAAAACTAGCTAGGTTGACCTATACCTTCTAATTGGGCCAACGTGAAAAAATATTTCATACCTCCTCATTCCTATGGAGTTAGAGGGAGTGACATATATCGTTGGAAAGGTATCAAAATATTCTTTTAAACCATATATCGCATGCTCCCATTTGAGATAGGAATTGTTGGAGTTACTTCAGACACACCTATGATTTATTTTTCCTAAGTTTTTTATTTGTTTATTAGTCATAATTAGTCATTATCTAGCCTTGCATATTTTAGGAGAGAATATTTCACCTGGAGAATATTCTCTTTTAGTTCACACTTCAATTTAACTAGTTGAGTTGAGTTTAGATGTTGCATTGGGATCA
>SNQJ01S0113876.1:0-13524 GCA_010110895.2 Picea sitchensis | reverse complement strand
TCGGTCTCCTCAACTAGAAAGAAAATGAACTAGTTGAAACTAAAGTGTGAAGAAGCGGTGAAGAAGCATATCCGTTTCAACTAGATATTATGTGGTTCAAAATCAAAGAAAAGTTCAGGAGAAAAGGAACATGCTAGAGCTTTCATGTCAAGCATACCCATATCCAAATTTCCACTGAACTTATAGTCGCCACGTTGTTGTTAGTGAAAAAACATATTTCAAGATCATAGTATGAAAATGATTACTATAGAAAAATATACATTTAATGTTAGAGAAGTAATGCTTGGATTACTTCTAGCATTACTTCACTTCGGAGAAAATTATTAAGAAAAGGTGTTTTAATCTAAGGTTTAGATGCTCAATCTGTTTGTATGTCTTGGGATGAGGCCAAATAAGACCTCAAACGAAAAAAATTTGGCTAAAAAATGAAATGTAAGTTAGAAATTTGTATGAGTCTAGAGAAACTTTGGTTAAAATAGTTAAATTGTATTGATTCGCGTGTATGGATTAATAGAACAATGAAAACCGATTACTAATAGTCCCTCAGCCTGAAGGGTAGGGACTAATAAAGCATCATTGATGAAGGATTTTTTTTTTTGAGTGGAAACAAATTGAGTGATTTTATTAAAGATAACAAAGTTACAAAGTAGATACCAATAAGTATTTAGGACCACCTCAAAATGCATTTACATGAGTGGCTATACATCCATTTTCAAAAATTCTCCTTCATATATTACATTTGGATAGGAAAAATGACTTATTTTTAAATAAAAATTGTAGGAAAACCTAGTTCCAAATATGTATGATCCATGCTCTATGGAGAGAGACAAGATTTGATATAAATACTGAAACTGTCTAGAAAAAAACAAATTTTAAAAGCGACACATCTAGATTATTCCTCTAAGAACTATGAAACAATTCATAATTCAAATCCAGGATTCATGAAAATGACAAGAAAGTTGTCCTTGATTAGATTCAAAGACCTCCTAAGTTCCTTCTTGAAACTCTAATCCATGCTTGGATAACCTGTCAAATTTATTGTTTTTGTCTTTATAGACATCAACAAATGAGATATGTTAGAAATTTGATTTAAATTCTTAATGTCTAGAAACAATTGTTGAAGTAAGAAGTTCCTCATCATATAGTGTCCATTCGTTCATTTAATAACAAGGTGGGAATATCCAAAAAATTGAATTTGAGTGATCTCATTTTCAAGAGATAGAATAAAAACTACCTTGAGATCCATGAGCTCACTACAATTATTTTTGGCAAGACCAATCCTAGCTATGAAACAAATAGTATGGGAAGAGGAAAGAAAAAAATTCCCCCATCTCCTCCTCAATGAGTATATCCTTAAGAGGATATCTTAAAGAAATCCCATGAAAATGCTTCATTTATAAGTTCCTTTGAAACTCGAGAGCAGGAAAGGACTATAGAAAATGGAGGAAAAACATTGATTATATTACAACTTTGAGTGACACACATTAGGGATAGGGTATCCTTTCCTTTGAATGGTTTAGCATTTTGATCCAACCATATACCCCAAGACAAGGTGAGTGGAAGTGCTTGGAAGGCCTTTATGTCCTTGTTCTGCATCCATTTCCTTAAGACTTATTATATGGTGATCCCTATATATGAGTTACGGAGATCAGTTTGACCTTCTATTTCTTTCCAAGCTTGTTTTGAAAAGGGACAAGAAATAGTTAGATGGAAATTTGATTCAAGATTTCCTTCACAGAGGATACATCTGTTAAGGCCTTCGAAGATTCTTTTTTATAAAAAATCCCAATTGAGAGCCCTATTATGAAGGAGAATCCACATAAAAAAATTGGCCTTCATAGGGAATTTGAACTTCCAAATAGATTTCCACAACTAGAGTGGTGGTTGTTCATTTCCTTCCATAATAGTGTCTTGTATCCAATTTGTTGATGTTTACAGTTGCGTGAGACATCCTCTAGGACATAGACTGAGTGAGTCAGCCTGAGAGAGAGTCCATGAGTTGGGTGTTCCCATGATATGGGTGTGTAGTTCATCTCTGAGACGAAGATGGAACATTCTGTGCCCCTGTGTAGGGAAGATGCCCATGAGTTGGGTGTGTCGTTCTCTCTAAGATGGAGATGAAACGTTGTGTGCCCATAAGAAGGGAAGATGCCCATGAGATGGGTGTATCGTTTGATATGAAATGATGTGTACCCCTGTGAGGGGTGAAGCAGCCCATGTGATGGGTTTACTGTTATCCTCTCTGCAGGGAGTTGAGATGATATGATAATCCAGATGATTCTCATATGAGACTTAGTGATATAAAGATCTATTGAGTAGGATGTTCCTGTGGCTGAGAAAAAGTGGACGTGATCCTAGTGGTTGAGCACTAGTGAATGAGTATCATGATGATTCACATGTGAGACGCAATGAGATAGAGATCCGTTGACTTGGACATCCATGTGGTTGAGCACATGTGGACATGCCCCTAGTGTTTGAGCACTAGTGGGTGTGTGATATCCCTTGCTATATTTTCTAAGAGTCATACTTACCTGTAACCCTAATTTTGATGTACAGGGTACAGGTCGGCCCCACCATAAAGTGAAAGTTAATTAATGTAAAAGATAATTAATATTGTAATTATTAATTATATTTTGATTTATTGAGTTCAGCGCTGTTGTGACAATAGACACCAATTTTTATGTGTTCACTCTAATATAAATAAAGGTGATTTCCCCATTGAGGAAACACAACATAAGTGTGATTTTGGAAATTTCAGCAAGTACAAGTTCTAGGGATGAAGTGCGCACCTCTCTTGGGTGCTAGCCTTCTAGGTTTTGTGAGCACCCTTTTGTGTGCTAGTTTTATGTTGTGGGAGGTATTTCTCTTGAAGAATATAGCAAAGTATTGGCTGGGTTTTCTTCCCTTGTTGAGATTGGTTTCCCAAGATACTTCTTGTGTACTTGTGCATGGTATTTCTTCTTGTGATCTTGGTTACTGTAAAAAATTGTTTATGGTGTAACTGCAATTGTCTATGGTTCAAGTAAAATGATAAAATTGGAATAAAATTCATCCTTGAGCCTATCATAGGTAAAATTCAACAATGAATCAGAGCATAGATCTTGAAGAACCCATAGCACAAGAAACTACGAGTCATCCTCTCACTTCTACAGAACCGTACGACCCTCTTAAGGTTCCTAGAAAATCCATACGACCCTCCTTTTCTGAGGTATTTCAGCACCTTAAACTTGGACGTTGGGGATAAAAGTTGTGTGGGATTCTACGGCCTCCCTCAACGCACCTCTAGAAAGCTTCAAATTACATTTTCTAGCATTTTCAATTTTAGGCCGTAGGGTTTCGCAATTTTCTGCAGAAATTTCAGAATTAGGGTTTTTACAGCTCATTGAAGGAGCTTCTCGGCTCGCCAATTTTATTTTAACTTTCAAGGATTATTTTTGGTAGTCATAAGCCCAAAAAAACCTAAGGTTTCTAGCCTAGCCTATTTGTTAGGTTTTCTATCCCAGTTGACAAGGGTTTGTGAAGAATCAAAAGAACTATGATGGAAGACAAGCTTAATGAATCAAGCAAAATACGATTACTGGAAGCTAAGACTTCAGAGAGATGAAGACACCAACATTTCATCACTCTTAGGTATGGTTCCTACTAATGATGATACTTGGTTAATTGATAGTGGTGCCTCCAGAAACATGACCAGTTTTAGAGATCACCTGACTAATATTGTTGAAAAATAGACCAATCTACATGTTGTCCTCGGAGACGATACCAGATATAATTTTAAAGGGTTTGGAACTTCTACCTTCCAACTAGATTTTCACATGCAACTTCAACTAAGTGAAGTACTATATGTAACCGGGATGAAGAGGAACCTTGTCTCCATTTCTTCCTTAGAATACAAAGGCTACAAGGTTACCTTTTATGAAGGAAGATTTCTTGCATGGCACAAGGACTCACATACAAATTCTTCCAAAGTAATTGGTGTTCAAGAAAGCAGCTTATACATATTGATCATTAGACCAGTCTAGGCCCTGTTACATGATACGATCATCTTGAGTGAGCTATGGCATAGGAGACTTTCTCACATTCATTATAGAGCTCTCCTAGCTCTAGGGAAAATGGTAGCAGGCCTTCTAAAGATACAAATTTAGCATAAAGGTGTTTGCAAAGGTTGTGCTCTTCGAAAGAATGTTAAAGGGCATTTCTTGAGCAATGACAATAGATCCAAGGAAATCTTGGACTTGATACATTCATATGTGTGTGGGACAATGATTGTTGCCTCCTAGAGTGGATATTTTCACTATGTACTCTTCATAGATAATCACTCTCAGAAAACTTGGATTTACTTCCCGAAGAACAAGGATGGAGTCCTTGCAAAATTTCCAAAATTCAAAGCCGAGTTTGAGAACTTGACCGAAAGAAAGATCAAGGTACTAAGGTCAGATAATGGAGGAGAATGAACCTCCAAGGATTTCAAAAATTTATGTACTGAAGCAGGGATCAAGAGGGAGCACACAATTCCTTACAAACCTCAGCAAAATGGAGTTGCAGAGAGGAAGAACAAAACTATCATCAAGGAAACTAAATAAATGATACATGATCAGAGTCTGCCTATGACTCTATGGGAAAAAGCATGTATGAAAACAGTATATGTTCAAAATAGGAGTCCTCATCAGATCTTGAAAAACATAACTCTAGAAGAAGCCTTCACTGGAGTGAAGCCTGAGATTGGAAACTTCCGGATATTTGGATGCTGAGTATATTTTCACGTACCCAAAGAGAAGAGATCCAAGCTAGACCCTACAGGGAGAAAGGGTACATTTGTGGGATACATTAAATCTTTGAAGGCATATTGGATCTACATCCCTAGTCATAGATAGATTGAGATAAGAAGAGATGTTGTCTTTGAAGAAGAGATATCCTTCCAAATATCTAGATAATCTCAGATGGAGATTGACAGTGAGACAATACCTTCTCCCCTTCCAGTAGTTCAGAGGGAGACAAACATTATTCCAGTTGATCCAATTGTTCTGGCTGATCCATTTTCTCCAATCAATATTCCCAGAGAAATTGCAGTAGGGAATAACAGGCCTTCTTGGGATCAACATAATATACAAGAGGCAGAGGGACATGCAACCCCTCAGGGGATATCCTGAGAGAGAAAGAGACCAAAGAGATTTTTGAGCTACCTTTATGTTATAGTAAGATTTGCCCCACCATTGCTATCTTGAAGAGAGGGCCTTTTTCGATTTCCCTATGCAAACTTATCATCCCTTCTTGATAAATCCAGAACCAAAAATACACATTTTTCCACATATACGCGCCCTATCTTCTATACAACATGCGTATACACAGGCTGCTCCACTACAACCCATGTACATCGGGATTTTTGCCAGAAAATACAAAATCAAGTTGGGTTTCCATGTCACGACAGAAGATCTCTGATCCTTGGCCTTCCATATACTGGAAACGTTTTGACTCGGCCCTTCAATTACATTTTGAAGGCTATAAGAGCACAATTATGAGCTATGGAAAAGAGGAGAAAGCATTCAACTTTGAGAGCAAAGTTACTCTAGAGTAATTACTTCATATTGAGTCTACATCCCTTTGTCCCTCAAGTATGAACACAGTGTTCAACCCCCAAGCTCTTTCCCTATTGTTGAGAGAACCTCATTGTCTCTCTCATTTGAGCTTGCCTTTGGTGGAGGATTGAAGTGGTGGAGGCCCAATTGGAAGGAACTTGGTTCCTTGGTTTTGAACCATGTTGACACAGAAGTCTGTAATGTTGTCACTTCTGTTGATCAATTATTAATATAAATACTCCTTTCCCATCCTATTGGTATCGTGCAAATATATTATTATTATCCATGGGCATGTTTGTAATTTTTATTAATGGATTATGTTATCTAATCTATTAACCCCTTTATACTATCACCATGTACTTGCTATACTTGTTTGTTGAGAACTTATTGCAGGTATAAAGCTTTGGGTCGAAGTGCTTAATGGTGGAACATCATCGAACGTTGGATCGAGGTAGGCCTCTTTCTTATCTTTCACATTAGTTTATATAGCATACAATGGAATTGAGTTGATTTCTGCAATCATACCTATTTGTTGTGGTTTACCCTTGGCCATAGATATTTTTTCCCTCGTAACAGAATCGACGACTCCACTGGGGAGAGATATTCCTTCTAAGGGTTGAAGTATTTTTTATTCTTGCATTGCTCTTTTTCCTTCGTGTTTCTTGTCGTATCACTGCTTGACAGTTTCTATTCACTCTGAGTCTAAGTTTTCAGCCTTTTTTCCCTTGCCTGGCCTTGTTTTAAAGCATGTACACTCCTTTTTCTTTGAAAGTCGCGTACACATGTGTGTTGCCTCTATACAAGTTGCGTATATATGAATTGTTCTCCTAAACAGTCACGTATACCACTTTCCCTTGATTGTTTGCTTGGTTTAGTGACTGCTAGGTGGTATTTGATGTTTATTGAGCCTTTGTAGGTCTCTGTAGTTCCTGATGAGCTTCTCTGGGTTGAAAGGAAACCTGTTTGGAGTTGAATTTTTGGTCGTAGTCTTTCTCTTTCTTTTTAATTTTTGGTTTTTCCTTGAACCCTGGGTTGTTTGCTTGCCTGCTTGGTATTCCACTTGAGTTATTTTGTTTATACATAGTAGAATTTTTATATCAAGTTGTTTTTCAGTCCATGTATTTTCTCTTTAATATATTGAAAATACAAAAAAATAGGCATTTTGCATTGGTTAGAATTTTTGTCTTTGAACCTTTATCATTAGCTTAGTACATTTAGCGAAAGATTGCAATTTACTCCTGAATTGAAGAATTGAAATTGAAAATTGCACTGTTTTTATTAGCATATCATTCATTGAAAAGTTAAAGATAGACTTTGCATTATATTCATATTTATCTTCTTGCAAAGTCATAACATCATGAGTTTCGCTTCCATACCCTTTTGAGTAATCATGACCAATAAAATTTACGCCTTAAACTAAAATTGATTAGTCACAATTTTATTTTTAGGGTGCACAAACTAGCCTAGGATTTATTGCCTTGGAATAGGATTTTGTGAGTAAACTTCTCCAAGGAAATTAAATCAACATATGTGTCTAAGATAGGGAGTTGAGAAGTCCATTGTATAATTGGTAAGATCAGGAGGCTTC
Organism: Picea sitchensis; assembly: GCA_010110895.2. Lineage (NCBI taxonomy): Eukaryota > Viridiplantae > Streptophyta > Pinopsida > Pinales > Pinaceae > Picea > Picea sitchensis. Next base: position 6,360 of record SNQJ01S0113876.1, on the reverse strand, counting down.
GCTCACACCAGAGTTAATCACGAGGTCGCGCAAAGTTGGTTAAGGGATAACCCCTGGATACTCACCTAGCATCAGAGATATTTCTATGGAATTATTCGTATTTGGGGATCTTGCTAGTACCCATACCTCTGTGATAGGTGGTACTTTCAATGTTTTGGGATTTGCTACCCTGCCCATATGGTGATCCAGACTTACGACTTCTCACATGTGCATCGTTTATATAGTGGTTTATTAGTTGTTTGACTTAGGTATCTCATAGGTTACTTGCAGAGGTTATTTTGCTTGTACCCTGGGTCAGATAGGGGTTGGACAAAACACAACCTTTATGGAGGATTACCTCTCCGGGGGGATCTGACCGACTGGTTGATAAGCCCACGAGGGCCCCTATAAATGATTATGTTACCTCCAAAATTTAGTGGGGATTCTTAGGTCCCTCTTGGATAAGGCATACCTTCTTTAGCAAGGGAGGCCACTTAGCCACTTTAGCCCGTTTGCATGCATATTGGCTGTTTGAATTTTTGGTATGCTCTTTGATTATTAGTTGACCATAGGATTTTGTGTTGAGCCTTTTTTATCATGGATAGTGGAGTTCTTTTTTCTCCCTCGTTTACTGCCACCCCCTCGTGACGCTCATGGGGGAAAATTCATCCATTTTTTATAATGGTATGCAAAATTATGGTACTCAGCCAATGCCTTGGGTCTCTAATCATTTTTCTCATGGTATGTATGATATGTCTTCGCACTTTCCATCCTCTGTCTCACCTCCTTATGTGAATACAAGTTTTGGGTCTAGGGGCATGATGCCTCCTTCTTATCCCTCTTCATTTGGTGGTAGTCATATCCTTCAAACACCTCCTACAGTAGGAGGTTGGAATATTCCTTCCTAGGAATCCACTATGTGAGAAGTAAGTGCCCAATTAAGCAATCATTCTACTTGTTACACTCCGTCCACTTATCCTTCTTCCACTATGTCGGTTCCTACGAATACTTTTCCCATGGAAAACCTCCATCTTCCCTCTGGTGTTTCATCTGGGGGAAGTTATTTTTATAGTATGAGCAACCCCCCTCACGAAGTTCCTTCATCTGGGGGAAACATATATCCTCACATGAGTAACCCTTGTCATGTCGATTTCTCTTTGCAAGTGACTTCGATGACCTTACAACCCTTTATGAATTAGTATGGAGGAGGATACTATCCTGTTGGACAAGGGCAGGGTGTAAACTAGGATCCTTCATGGCCTACAATTTCTCAGAACCAATATTTCCTTGGACCTTGGTCTCAAATGCCACAATTCACTACCGCCACAAGTCCAGTTACTACATGTCACACTGGCATTACATCACCAACCTCTACTAGTCATGTTAGATATTGGTCGACAACCTCTGCGAGTCATGTTGAAGATCTTCAACTAGCCACTACGAGTCATGCTAGGGGCACAAGTCAAATCACTGCATGTCACACTGGCATTACATCACCAACCTCTTCTAGTCATGTTGGAGATTGTTCGACAACCTCTACAAGTCATGTTGAAAACCTGCAACTAGCCGCTGCAAGTCATGTTGGGGGCACATGTCTAGTCACTGCTAGTCACACTGAACATACATCACCAACCTCTACTAGTCACGTTGGGGATCCATCTCCAAACTATGCGAGTCATGTTGGAGATTTTCTCCTAGTCTTTGCAAGTCATGCTGGGAGCATGTCACCAGCCACTGCAAGTCATGCTGGGGGCATTCATATGATTGAGAAGCCTAGATGTCTCAGACATAAGCCTAGATTCCTTTGCAGGACTTGTGAAGGAAGTCACCTTACTCATTTGTGTCCTATTACTGTTGGGATACCAGAAATGTGGGGCTCACCTAAGGTTCCTTCGGGTTCTGAGGAATCTATGGTTTCACAACACTCTATTCCTTCTTTGGTTGATACAACAGTCATGCCGATGCAATATTTAGTTGACACCCCTTTCCCTTTAGGGGTTGATACGTCCTTTGACCTTGTTGTCTCACATCTCGTTCAACCTATGGTTGTGTCGATGCAATATTCGACCGACACCTCTCCTATGTTTGGGGGTGATGCATCTCTTGACCTTGTTGTCTTGCATATTGTTCAACCAATGGTCGTGTCAATGCAATCTTCGACCAACAACACTCCAGTTTTTTTGGGTGATGCACCTATTGACCTTGTTGTCTCGCATCATATTCAACCAATGGTTGAGGAAGTGGTTGTATCGATGCAATATTTGATCAACCCCACTCTTCTCTCGAAGAGTGACAAGTCTAAGGAAGCGGTCATGCCAATGCAATTTTTGGTCGATCCCGCTCTTCTGGTTCTGGTTCTATACCTTCTATGCCATGTCCTTAGCATTTCTATTACTTCACCTTCTGAACAAGAGAGTGTTTTACTCTTCCAGAGTTCTCTCACTTCAAGTCATTGAGTCTATGCTGCCAGAGTCCACCATGTGTCTCATGCTCTTGTTCAAATGAAGTCTATCAACCTGTATCGACCACTCCTCAGAAATCTTGACTTTTCATGTCGGTCGTACCCTCAGTTTGTTTTAGAATCACATGATACTATGGTATTATCATGCACCCTGGCCCTACTTGCATCATCGATAGGTCAACTTGAACCTAGCAGTCGAAATTTCATCATTGGTCACTGACTAGGTGGTTTCCTTTGTTTTTGATGGAAAGACATTTATTCACACTTTGGGATTCGTGCAGTTTCTTGGATTCCATTAGCCTTATTGGTGGTTTCCTTGCCTTTGTCAGTTGTTTTCATCATTGGCTGCTATTCAAAGGGTCTTTTTTGTATATCGCTTGCATTTGGTACATGCGAAAGATGCACAGGGTCGTTGGTTCGTGAACATGTTCTTCATCTGATCTCCACCAAATCATGAAGCTCCTTCTTTGTTCCTCGTGCTAACTGATGAGAGATGCCTCAATGCTCTCCTTTCAATGGGTCTCTTTCCATCGACTTTATCTCATTTATTCTGGATATGGGACCTAGAGTTTTTTGAGTACCTTGAGGCTTGCAGTCATTAGTGGCAGGCTCTCTCGCCATTGATAGATGGGAATACATAGATGTCTCATGATCAATGGATTTCTCAAGTGTTCGACACCGACTCCTTTATTCACACTTGTAGGAATGTACTCGGTGCCTTGATACCTACTTTCATTATTGGTAGGATGTCTCACATTTGTTACGGTATACCTCAATGACTGGTAATCAAACAATGTCTCATTGTGTTCGACCTCAACTCCTTTATTCACATGATGTAGACTTGCACCCTTGGCAGATAGTGTAGAAGACTTGAAGACATCACTATGTGGCCGCAACTTTCCTGAGTTGTTGTTTCCTTTTCATTGGACCAACACCTATTTGACTTCAGTGATCATGGGAGATCAAATTGTACTCCATGGTATACAGATATCTTCAAATTGATTTTGAGATTGGTTTCACTGGGCCTTGTTCATGACTATGACATCTTTTGGCATGTAACAACATTTGTATTTTCCTATTCATGTCCATGGACACTTATTTGGTATATTTTCCACATGGATCTGCATTGTATTTTTGGCAACCATGTATGCAAAGTCAGTACAAAATGTAATGAGAAATCGAGTTTGTCCATTTTGTTGGGTATGTGTTATATTCTTTGCACGAGTAGTAGTTTCTGAGCGCTTGTGCCGGGCGCGCAGGGGGGTAAGAGGGGGGGTGCAGGGGGGCGGAGCCCCCCGCGTGGGGGTTCGGGGGCAGCGCCCCCGAAATTTTTTTTTTGGGCCGACATATTTTCGGGACAACATATTTCCGGGACCACATGATATTAGGTGGTTTTCGGCACATGGTTTTTTGTCGATGGTTTTCTATTTCCGGTTAAGGAATTAGGGTTTTGGACTAATCCAGGTCATTGGGTTAGGGTTTTGGATGCCGCTGGCTCCTATANAATATAATATATGCTGGTTTTCCCGGTTTGGGTTTCCAGGTGAAAAATCTCTGTGTAATGTTTGTATTTGCCATTGCATCTTTTCTGTTCTTTTCTGAATATCAGTTTGCAGTAGATATTGTACAAGGTTAGAATTTACACATTTGGTTCTCTACCACTCCACTCTTGTGTTATTTATAATGTATTTCGTCCATCACAGATACTCCTTTGACCTCACACATTAGGGGGCATCTGTTATAGCAAGATTTGCCCCACAATAGCTATCTTGCACAGAGGGCCTTTTTCCATTTCCCTATGCAGACTTATCATCCCTTCTTGATGAATCCAGAGCCAAAAATACACATTTTTCCACATATACACGCCCTATCTGCTATACAACATGCATATACATAGGTTTCTCCATTACAACCTGCGTACATCAGGATTTGTACCAAAAAATACAAAATGAAATTAGGTTTCCATGTCACAACAGGAGATCTCTTATCCTTGGCCTTCCATATATTGGAAACGTTCTGACTCGACCCTTCAGTTTTATTTTGAAGGTTATAAGAGCACAATTCTGAGCTATGTAAAAGAGGAGAAAGAATTCAACTTTGAGAGAAAATTTACTCTAGAGAAATTACTTCATATTGAGTTTGCATCCCTTTGTCCCTCAAGTATGAACACAGTGTTCAACCCCCAAGCTCTTTCCCTATTGTTGAGAGAACCTCATTGTCTCTCTCTTTTGAGATTGCCTTTGGTGGAGGATTGAAGTACTGGAGGCCCAATTGGAAGGAACTTGGTTCCTTGGTTTCGAACCATGCCGAAAAGGAAGTCTGTAATGTTGTCACTTTTACTAACCAATTATTAATAGAAATACACCTTTCCCGTCCTGTTGGTATCGTGAAAATATATGATTATTATCCATGGACATGTTTGTAGTGTTTATTAATGGATTATGTTATATAATGTGATAACCCCTTTATACTATCACCATGTACTTGATATGCTTGTTTGTTGAGAACTTATTGCAAGTATAAAGCTTTGGGTGGAAGTGCTCAACGGTGGAACATCATCGAACGTTAGATCGAGGTAGGCCTCTTTCTTATCTTGCACATTAGTTTATATAGCATGCAATGGAATTGAGTTGATTTCTGCAGTCATACCTGTCTGTTGTGGTTTACCCTTGGCCATAGAGAGTTTTTCCCTCATAACACTTTCAGCCATGAGAAATATCATTGACTCTGAGCCTTCTTGTCATGGAGAAGTTGCAGGTGAGTAGGTATGGAAAGATTCCATGACAGAAGAATATTAGTCTATATTGAAGAATGATGTATGGGATATTGTTTTGAGACCAGAAGGGAAGTCTATAGTAACTTCCAAGTGGATTTATAAAATGAAGCTTGCAGTTGATGGAAGTATCGAGAAATACAAAGAGATATTTTTAACCATAGGGTTCTCACAAGTAGAGGGAGTTGACTACGATGAGACATTTTCTCCATTATCCCAATACACTTCCATCCATTCTATCATTGCACTAGCTGCATCCATGGGTTGGAAACTACATCAGATGGATGTAAAGACAAAATTTCTCAATGGTGATATTGAGGAAGAAGTTTATATTGAGAAATCTGAAGGATGCATGATACACAACGAGAAATCTCATGTGTGCCTATTGAAGAAATCCTTGTATGGACTAAAGAAAGCACCTTGTTCTTGGTATGAGAAAATGGATGGATTCTTGAAGAGTTTGGGCTTTAGAAAGAGTGTTTCTGATCCAAACCTATATTATCACATTGTTGGCAATGAGTGCTTAATCTTGGTCCTATATGTGGATGACATATTCCTCACCGATTCAGGGAGAATCATTGTTGAATGCAAGCAAGCATTGATTGCTAAATTTGAGATGAAGGATCTAGGTATGATGCACTACTTCTTGGGACTAGAAGTATGGTTGAGGACTCATGAGATTTTCCTGAGTCAAGGAAAATATACAGTGGAGATATTGAAGAAGTTTGGTATGAAACAATGAAAATCCATGCCTACACCAATGGTGATGGATTTGAAGAAAATGAATGATGTCGATTTAGGCGAGATTGATCCACACTTGTACCGATAACTGATTGGATCATTGATGTATCTGGTTAACACCATACTTGATATATGTTATGCAGTGAATGTGCTTAGTCAGTTCATGAGTCAACCAAGACAGACTCACTAGATAGAAGAGAAACATTTATTAAGATACCTACAAGGCACAGTTGGATATGGCTTGAGATATGCCTCCAATGTAGACTTGACGTTGCAGGGATATGTCGATGCAGATTGGGCAAGGAGCACAATATACCGGAAGAGTTGTTGATTAAGGTTGGTTGTCATTGATGTCAACCCTTGAAGAAAGACCCGTAGCACAAAGTTTTGGGTAATGGACCCAATA
>SNQJ01S0113875.1:5319-33715 GCA_010110895.2 Picea sitchensis | reverse complement strand
CCACTCTAGCACCAACACCTTCCCTAGAAGAGGCTCCATCAAAAAACATTTTCCAGACAGAGGTATTGGGGGGAGGATCTTCACAGAAGGTAATATGCTTCCTTCTTATCTCAATAGGTGGTTGAGGAACATCAATGATATGTCATAAACTGGTTCCCAAATCAGTATCAATTGAGAAAATGGGATGGTTGATGGGATTTGCTTCATCAATGATAATGTAGGAAAGTTGTGCTTCTCTAGAAATCCTTCTATGTTCCCCTCCAAACACAGGAATGGTGGCATATGAAAGGTCTATCTGCAAATTTCCTCCTCGTCTTTTGATCCATGATTTAGACAAGAGCATCCCAAACTTATGGGGGACATCAAATACCACTATGGCCATGACCACACTCTTCATTGGTAGCTGGAACAAGGATAAAATGAGTTCCTTAATAACCCCAAGGCATTTCACCTTTCTGGAATCGAATGAATACAGGTCATGGTAAGTTTTTGTAACCTCCAACTCGAGCTCATCCATGACAATATTAGGCATGACATTGTGAGATGCCCCTGAATCCATCAAGTAGTTATGAAACACTTTGTCATGAATATTCAATGATGTATAAAAAGGAGGTGAGGAATCATCTCTATCCTCTACCAAAGGCCCTAGTATGAAAACTGGATTTTCATCTTGGAGGTTGATTGAGTCTATGGAATTAGATGAAGGTTCGAGCTGCAACATTTTGGAGAGGCACTTTTTGAAATATTCATGCTTGACTAGCTTTGACAGAGGCACAGGGATCCTGATATTTTGAATCTCTTGATCAAAGATAAAAGAGGAGGGAGACTTCAGAATCTCCTTCACTTCTGGGGTAGGGATTTTGACCATGGGTGGAGGGTTTTGTACCTCCTTTTCTTTACGACTGTCTGCCACCTCTTTAGCAGGATTCTCTGTTCTGGTAGGCTGATTAGAAATAGCAAGCTTCCCTTATTTCTTCTTTGACCTCAGGATATATCTATTTTGATTGTTTTTGGTCTTTTCCCCTTTGCTCAACTCGTTTGGTTGGCTATCCATGAGAGACTCCTCATATGTAGATTGGGTTAAATGAGGAAATGAGGAGGTGTCTCCAAGGCAATGGATTTCAGGATCAATATCTTCTTCCTCTTCTTCTTCATCAGTAACAAGGTTATTTTGGAGAGGAGCTTGAATTTTCTGATCATCCCTATCCCTGTTTCTTTGATCTCTTTGGATGATCTGAGGGGCATTATTCGGTCTTTTAAATATACCTCTATTATCACTATTTAGGGGATTCCTATAGCTCTACTTTCCTTCCAGTTTCAACATTTCCACCTTAGCAGAGAGTGATTTTACCAACTTGGTTAATTCATCTACTTGAGGGTGGGAATCAGAGGAACCAGAGGTTGAAGCTTCAGACTTCCCCTTTCTTATGTCTCTATCAACCTTACTCCTAAGTTTTTCAACTACCAATATATTGGACTCTACTTCAAGGGCCACATCTTTCATATGAGCGAAGGAGGTAGCTCTTCTTTCTCTCAACAGGAGGCATAACTTAGGGTCGAAAGTGATAGCATAAGTAATTTTGGCAGAGGTTTCTGTGGGATTAATATCAGTGGGAATTTTATTATACATTTTATTAAACCTCTTTGAGAAGTTAGAAACATATTCCCCTTCTTCTTTCTTTAGTGATCCAAAATCTGTAATATAGTAAAGGAAATATTTTTTATCCCCCCAATGTCTTAAGAATGCATCATCTAGGGCTTCAATCCCATCAATAAATCTAGGATCCAAGGCCCTAAACCATTTCCTAGCCTCCCCATCAAGGCTATGAACACAAATCCTCATCCATACATCTTCATTCACATTGAAATAATTATTTGCATAACTGTAAAAGGCTGCAAGGTGTTCCTCTGCAGTTATGTCTCCCTCACCCGTGAACTTGGGCAACTTCTTAAGGTAGCCACCAGCTAGGAGAGAATTCAAAGGTTGAGGCAGAACAAGAGGGGCATATCTAGCAGCCACTATAACATCCATTCTGTTTCTAGGGGGATTAACTCCTGCCATTGGGATGTGAATTGGAGGAGAACCAAGAGGAGATGGAGTTTGGACAGGTGAGACTGGAAGTGTGATTTTGGGAGAAAAGGGGAACGACTGAGTGTTGGGGGAAAAATATACAGGGTTCAAAGGGAAAAAAGTTTCCCCCTCTTTGGATACAACAACCCTAATAGGAGGAAGAGTAGTAAATCCCAGAGTGGGAAAGTTTTCTAAGGTCCTGGTTCTAAACCATTGTAAAAATTCAGGGGAAACATAGGTGTCAAAGATTTCTCCTTCCAAACTGAGACTAGAAGGGCAGAAATCAACAAGAAAACTCCCAAAATTCAAATTTCTGGAAACTCCAACAGATGGTATAATAGGATAATTAGAAGAAACTACTAGAGTATTTAAAGAAGGATTATGAAAATTACCATAATCATTAGGTACAATAGTCGAAATCCCTTCTTGAGGGGTCTTTCCCTTTCTGATAATTTTCTCTGGGTTGGCTTCAGGTGTTTCCAGAGGCAACTGTGGAGTGGACCTTGTGTGTCTGCCTTTAGGAGCCACAACTGAAACGGTGGAGTTGCCAGGTGAAAATTTCAATCTTCAATGGTACTGATATCTGATGCACCTTCAGAATCAAAATTTCTTTGTCATTCTTACCCAAGGAAATTTCTTCAACTCGTTCCTCGACAATGACTCCATGAATGTTAGCACTGAGAGTCACCCTCAGATTGCGAGAGGATAAGCCCATTACCCATCAGAATATTTGGTGGATGTTGATTTTATGAATGGAGTTCAAAAGGACAAAACTCAGTACAAGAATGATTCTAACACAGAAACTGGGCAGGCAAAGCACATGGAAGTGAGGGCCTCATAAACTTTAGTCAGTGAATTGAATTAAGGTCGAGCAAAAGGAAGACTTAGTGAGAAAGTGGACAAGTATTCCATGAGCATCAGGATTTCAAGCAGCTTGGTGAAGAAAAAATCAGGCTCAAGAGCATTCTTGAACTCAAGCTTCAGACACTGCAATATATCACAGGAACACAGTCACAACAACATAATGATCAAACCTACATCACAATGCAACTATGACAACTCGATTGGATCCTCCACACTCGACCCTTTCAACGTAAGAGAGAATAAGACAACAAGGGAGCTAACTAAAACTGGTCACAATACCACTGTAATCAAACATACATTACAATATCATCACAACCCTCGACTGGATCCTCCATGCCCGAGTGTTTTAGCACAGTTTTTTACAGAGAGATGAAAAGAGACTGACTTCTTTTAATGAGAAAGTCTCAAATTTGATACATCACCAAAGAACAACTCTGGCATCAAAATATTACAAGATAGGGATCTCTTCTCAACCAGTTGACAACCATAAAAAAATATCAAAACTACTTATTTATACTCAGATTAGTCCATGACTACCAGGAGTGTGATCTGATCACTACATTCAAAGAATTTCCTTTGAGAAGTCTTCTATCAAACTGTGCATGTATCCCTCTATCAAGCACAAGCTCATATCGATATGGGTTGGCAAGAAAATCTGCTCGTAGGGAGACCATGGACTGAAAAATCCAGATCCTCCACGCCTTCCATTTATGGGGTGAGCCGAGGTTTCAACCACCAAACCTACCTTCCATTAAATTCTTTTCCTCGGGGACTCAACGAGACTTAAAGATCAGGGGGCGGCCATGTGATGCTCTCGGATAAGACACCGTATAAACATGTGATTGTGGGGTTGCTCAAAAGTGGTTTGGGTTCAGAACGCTTTTGGGCCCGCAATCCACCACCTTTGGCCACATAGCACTTTCGCCTTACCATGGTTTCAAGTGCAAGACCGCTCAAGAAAATTATTGCCTGAGCATGTTGCATCCCCGCAATAGACTATGGCCATAGATCGGGGCTTTATCTGCAATCTGGGTGCACCGGCCATATTTGGCGCCACTGCCGAGATTAATTGCCGGTCAGCTTTGAGGTCCATTAAAACTATGCCTTGGGGGGGGGCACTACCTAGGGCGATGAAAAAAAACATTTCCTAGAGAGTGATTTGACATGGAGGCCTAATGTCACCATGCTGATGTGTCACGGATGGAGAGGTGACATGTTTCACTTAGAAAGTAGACTGGAGGCATGTCTAGAAATGCTTGAAATGAGTGCCATGTGTCAGCGCTAGACAAATGCCGCTTTCTTGGTGCTCCAGTGCTCAGGCGCTAACTCCTTTTCCTTTGGTTCTTTCCCAGATGTGACCTAGGGCTATGAGCTTATTCCATCCCATGATTGCGAGCGCGACCACGAATGGTTTGAAACCAAACTGCTTTCCTCCCCGCAATTCACAATGAGACACCACGTGTCCCTTTCCCAAAATAGTGGTTCCGATTGCGGCCCTCCCTCCAAATTTTAAAGTTTGAGCAACCTCCGACCTCGCAATTGAGCATGACCACTGATATTGTGATATAGGATGAGGCCCTTTGATCAACGACTCAAATCTGGCACTTTTAGAGCAACGGGTTGGATCTACACCCTCTAAAATTGACGACCTTGATTTCCTTCACGATTTGGGCTTCAGACCTTTCAAATCTCAAACTTCCTTTGCCTTCAGTGCTTTCACCTAGAGCTATGGATATGATGACACATGGCCCCTTGAGATTGATGGCTAATAATTACTTGGGGTCTCCGGACTCTGGGAAAAACAAATCTCAAACCTCATCCTCCTCCATGCTTTTACTTGGAGATGGCGATCTAATGATGCGTGTCCTTTTGAATTGAACGACCAAGAATCACTTCGGACCTTTATCCGAAGTTCATGAATCCATGCCATATGTCTCCTGGATCTTCCTTCAAGCAAATCCTCCAGAGCTAAAGATCTGATGACGCGTGTCCCTCACAGATCGACGGGCGAGATTCATTTCGGTCCTTCGACACTTTAGGTCTTCAGGCTTCATCCCTTCGGGACTTTTCGATGCATAACTCACGCAAACCTCCGCAGTAAAAAATCCCAAAATGCTTGATCTAATAACGCGTGGTGCCCCGCAGATCGACGGTCCAGATCCACTTTGGGCCTTCGGCACTTTGGGACTTTGACATTACGACTCTTTTGAATGTTTGACTGCCACAATATTCCTGAGCACCGAATTCCGAAGTGAGGGATCTGCCCCCCACGTGTCCCCAGATTTTGATGGCTTAGATTTGATTTCGGGACTTCGGCTCTTCAGAGCTTCCGGAGGTACTACCGCCAAGATCAACGACTTCTTTTGATTTCACGATAAATGGTCCATAATTGCTTCGGGAGTCCGGGATTCGACTCTTGGATATTTTTACACTCTTCTCACTTCGAAACTCCTGAAGCTCATTTCCCCGAACACTTGGATCAGCTGCCACCTGTCCCCTTAAAGATCAATGACTTACGCTCTCTATGAGGCTTTTATCCAACGCTATACTTCATGCAACTTTAAGATTTCGAGCGCTCGTGAGCCGCTAATCTGAACTCCACATGGGATTCCCGCCGTTGAAAGCAGAACCTGCCCTTTTGCTTGATTCGAGTCCAGAATGAACCGCTCTGAGTATTGCGCCTTGAGCCCGCGACTGCGGCCTGTGTAAACAAAGTCTTGGACGACTGGATGGGGCTCGATAAAACAAAAGGATGAATGATTAAAACAAAAGGAGATGGGTGTTCATCTTTAGAGAAAAACAGAAAAGCTTCATGCTGAGACTTTTTCAAGTAAGACCTCAAGGGAAACCAGGTCCTTCAACAAAAAAAAGGGAAAACAAAAAATGACTTTAACAGTCGAAGGGAAAAAATTTAGGACCTGGCCTGTAAAAGAGAGGGAGACAGGGCAAGGATACATGCCCGAGTATTTGAAAAAACACACACACAACTCTTGACAACTATATGTGATAACATTTACTTTGGAGAAAAGCATACTTTGGCATGTGCATTTTATTTTAGCATGAGAAATTGAATGAATTGCATAAGTGGTTTGATTGATCATATGGACTTAAACACATGTTTGGTAAAAAAAAGAGAAATATAACTTATTTTATAATTGGAAATGGAAATGAATATAGAAAGGGGTGAGTTAAATGGGAAGAAAAATAATTTTATTTAAATAGAAAATAGTAATTTCATGTGCACCCACTAAACTTGGAAAAACAAAAGGAATCTAGGGAACATCTAAGAGTAAAAATAGAAAAAGATGTTGAGATGCGATGAATAATCTCTATTTTGTTTTTTAAATAAAAAATTACTTGTGCATGGAGTGACACATGGGTGGGTGAATAACATGCATTTAATAATTAAAATAATTGACATTTTTCATGAGATGGAGAAATGACACAAGCCTCAAAGACTATCTAAGAAAGGAGGATTGAGCTTGAGAACTCACTTTTTTGCTCTTTAATGTTGAATGGTTGTCGTAATGCTAAATTTTTTCTTGGTGCACTAGGGTTGAGTTTGGTCCCAATATTTGTGTTTGTACTTTGGGGGTGGGGACCTCATATGCTCTAGAGTAGGTATACAATCTAAATTGCTAGTTTTGTACTATCTTCATACAACCCATTGCAGCTCGGGGAAGAAGAGTATCCATTTGCGAGTTGGTAGGATGGTCAATTGATAAGCTAATTTTATATTTGGAAAAGGAATTGGAGAAAAGCTTGGAATTGAAGAATCATCAAAAGAGGATCTTCTACAACCCTCTAAAAACTGGTAAGTGATTTTGAAATTTGTAGAAATATTTTTGGTTCTTGAAAATTTGGAAATTGTTGAATAGGGTTTGGAATTTCGAAAATTTTCCGTGGGAATTAACATATGTTTTAAGAGTTAAATTTTCTTATTAGAACACTTAGAATAATATTCAGGACCAACTTAACACTTGTAGAAAATCCCAAAGTGAATGATTGCTTGAGAAAAAATATGGAAAGCAATTTCATTTTTATTTTTCTGTACATGACAAAAGTGCACAGACCTTCCATTGGTTCAAGCTGCGTGCATGTGGGACAAACATTTAAGGCTAGTGCACATTTTTATTCATGCACTAGACTTCCCATACATATGCCACACATGCGTCCTATAGGTGACTATCTCAATATTTATGCAAAAAATGATACGAGTTTAGGCCTAAGACAAAAAGGTTTTTTGCAATATTTCTTCCATCATAAATTATTTATTTTCTAGACACTGACTGATTGAAAGATACAAATGATTTAGAGATTGGCTAAATAAAAATTAAGTTTACTTGTGTGAGATTGAAAAGATTGTTCTTGAGTCCTTATTTTGGGAGTGGATTGCTTGCATTATTAAGTATCGAGTCTTTGATTTGTACACTTATAAGTTGAATCTTGATATGATTGTATTCCTCTTTCAATTGAGAAAGGAAAGGTAGAATTGTTATGATTGTATATATAGAAAAAGAGCATTTAAAAGTGGCCTTTGTTTGCATCAAAAGTAATGATTGACTTTTGTTTTAGTTGAATTTTATTGGGACCGATATGTACTCTTGAGATTGGGTATTTTGTATTGAAAATCCAACATGACAAATAGAATCCTAGTGATACAAAAAGATTTGTTTTCAGCCATCTCAATTGATGTTTGAGGATGTTTATATGTATTGAAAGAAAGTATTGTTGCTTATTGAAAAGGGACTGTTAGTATCATATTGATAAAATTGTATTATTCTTGTAGAATGCAATTGTTAACCATTGAATGATTAGTAGAGGTATACTCATTGTTGTTTAAATATTTATCCTGATTAAATTGGTAATTGAGCTAGCTTTGATACTTGTTACTTATTCCTTAGCCGTGCTTGAAATATTTCAAGTGTAGTTGATTTATCCATAAGTATAAGTGCTAGTACTGTGGATTTAAAAATATATAATCATACATAGCATTGTATCATAAAGGAAGTGATATTTGAAATCAATCTTGTACTTGAATTATTATTATTATTAGCCATGATGGATTTTATGAGTGGATTATATGACCAAGGGTGAAATTAATAAGTTATTACTAAAACACAATTTATGTATGTTATTGACTATATCTACATATACGAAGAGTGAAGTTCAATCACATAGGTTGTATTTTAGGTTGTTACTATGATTATTGTATTGATTCAAAAAAAAACTTTTGCAAGTTGTATGCTTTGTTTTAGATTAACATCCTGAACGAGCATTGCATATGGTATTGGAGTGAGGTTACATATGCTAGGGCCTATGGACCCACATGATTTTTAAAATAGATGCGTTGAATTATTAATTCCTCTTGATTGTAATTGTTTTCTTTTTAGCTAATTAAAATTTGAAATTTTATGTCCATGCATGCAAGGGAAACAATGGATAGAAGAAGAGGAAGAGGTGGAAGTAGAGTAGTGGGTAGTTGTGGTGCATGAACTCCACTTCAAGCTACACCTCTGCCATATCCTCCTAGAGAAAATGTTTAGAGAAATGTACTTGCRGGTGAGGTTGTTCAATGATGAAATCATTTCAATGAATTTATGATGCATTAACTAACAAACTAAACCATGAAGCAAGTGATTCTATTCTTAGATATGGGTTAGCAAAACATCATAACATTAATGGTCAAAGAGAACTAGAAAAAGTTAAATTTCTGGAAATTTGGGGCTTCACTGATGGATAAGTCGTTGAAGCATGGCTTGAGAATATGGGCCATGTGTTTTGCACTGAAAGAGTATACTTATAATCTCAATGTGTGTATGGGTATCTTCCAACTAAAAGACAGTGGACTATTGTGTTGGAAAACCTTATTAACATAGTTGGGTACGGGAATATCTGAGATATCATGGGATCTATTTGAGGAAAATTTTACATAACACTACCTCTCCAAGGAGTTCATTAAAAGGTGGTTGAATGAGTTCAACTCCCTAAGACAGGGTAACAAGTCAATGCTAGAGTATCCAATTATATTCATGGAAATGTTGAGTTATACACCACATATGAACACATATAAGTTGAGGGTCAACAAGTTCATCTGTGATCTAAACTATAACATCAAATACAATTTTTATATATTGATGCCTCATGCTTTGAATGAGGATGTTCAAAGGGTTATCATAATCGAGGAGGAACTCATGGGAGGTGGTAAATTGATACCATCTAGAACTTTAAGTTCAAGAGGATAGAGATAGAGTTCTCCATCGGTTATCACATACAAACTAATGACAAGGCACAAGGATGTGCCAAGGGGACATGTTATAGAGATCCATAGATGTAAGTCAAGAGGTCATAGGCCACCAATGCAATGAGGTGGTGCTACACCATAACATACTAAATAGAGTAGTGGATCTACATTTATGTAGTAGTTTGGGAGTATGAAGAAACCTCATTATAGAGGGTGTTGGAAACATGGAGAGTTGCATTTATAGAGGTGTTTCCCACATGTAGCGAGAGGACCTAGTCAGGGAAAGAGATAGACCATGTTGGTGATTTGGGTAAATCTCATTGGATTCATGCAGTGGTGAACAACCGTCAGGCTAAGAACCATTCGACAATACTTAAGATGTCAGATAATATTAATGGTATATTTATTTCATTATTTATATATCTAAGAGAAACTATTGGGATTAGGGTAACAACAAGAAGTAAAAAATAAAATATGCAGAAATAAAAGAATGAATAACACTCTAAGAATATCGATCGTGTCTAAAGACACCATTTCAAAACTTAAACACAATGCATTGTGATCAGAACATCACAATGCATCATTGAATATGATTTTGATTAATCACCATGTTATATATATCGACCCATGGGGTTTCCTTGAAATTGTGAATATCTTGTCCACAAATAACCATCGGTGGTTGGAACGTTTTCTAAAAAACCCACATTGTTGCATCGGCTAATCAACTTACCGAGTCGACCTGATAGTTCAGATGATCGATCGATCGAATGACTGTCTCCAATTGCTAGTCGATTGTCTGACGATTATCTAGGCGACCACCCGAATGACAATCTCTAGATGCAAGTCGACTGACCGACCAAATGTCTCTAGTAGATGTGTGATGAACCATCAAAAACTGAGGTTCTAACACCCTCCCATCAACACATGGTTCAGGAGGTTCATGAGGTGAAATTACGTAGAAATACACCCCCCCATAATTACAACTACCTGAATCCCAAGCATATTGCAGAGCTTAACAAACTTAGCTTCGAACAATGGTTTTGTAAATATATCAACAATATGATCATCCAATAGACAAGAGTGACAACCTTCTCTTGAACCAATTATCTCAAGAAGTGAGCATGAATTCTGACATGATTCATTTTACTATGGGCAACATGATTATTAACCACATGAATTGCACTGTGATTGTCACAATAGATGCAATCAAGGTATGACAGGAAATCCAAGTTCACCCAAGGGTTGGTGAATCCAAACAACCTATGTACCTGCATTGACGATGCCATAATACTCAACTTCTGTAGTTGATAGAGAGACTAACTTTTGTTTCTTGCATGCCCAAACCAGGGGCCCAATGATGAAGTAGAACACATATCCAACAATGGACTCACGATCATCACAATCACTTTCCCAATCAGAGTCAGTGAAGATAACTAATGGATCTGAATTGTGACAATACTTGATACCAATATGAGATGTACCCTTGATGTAACAAACAATTCATTGCACATATTTCTAGTGACTGACGCGTGGATCCTGCATAAACCAAGAAAACACACTAACAACAAAGGAAATATCAGGTCGATTGTGAGTTAGATAAATAAGGCTACTGATAGACTTTGTGAGACTGATTCTATCTTAAAATGATAAATAGTGGCACTGACTTTGGGAGAATGATAGTCTTTGGTCAACTTAATCTTAGACTGAAACGGGGTAGCACACAACTTACAATCGACTATCTTAAAATGATTCTATAGATCCAATACATATTTGTATTGAGATAGGAAAAAACCATCAGAAAGAAGTAAAACTTGAAGAACGAGAAAAGAATGTAGAAGACCAAGATCTATCATATCAAAGGTGTCAACAAGTTGTTGTTGGGTATGTGTCATATTTTTTGCACAACTATAGGGGGGAAAACTTGTTGGTTGTTGAGTTTAATTATATTCTTGATTCATATGCATGTATGCCTACCCACCTTCTGGCAGGGGTTTGGGGGGGCTCTACTGCCTCACATGGGGGGCATGGGGGCCAACGGGCCTTCGAGGAAAATTTTGGGGAAATTGGCTTGTAAAATATTGTAATTTCGTAGTCAATTTGGACCATTCATTATAAGGTCACGTATGTCATGGTAGAAGTTATGATAGGGTTTTCTCCCAAGAAGGAAATCCTCTTTATGGTATGAGGGAATTATATTGTGAATGTCATATGATGAATATAATATTAGAGGTGCAACTCTAAACATGTTGTTGGTTTTCCCAGTTTGGGTTTCCAGGGTAAAATCTCTATGTAATGTGTGTGTGTGTGTGTGTGAAATTGTATATTTTCTTTTTTTATTAAGAATCTATTTGCAATAATTTATTTTACAAGGTTAAAATATATAGTTGTCTCTTCAATCTAAGAAGTAGATCAATATTATCTCCAATTATGACCAAATCATTAATATATACATCAATAATCAAAGTATCACCATTGTCATGTAATACATAAAGTCTGTGATCATATTCACAACGTTTGAATCCAAGATTGAGAAAGAAATGGTCAATCTTAGCATACCAGGCCCTTAGAGTCTATTTCAAACCATAAATATACTTTTGTAGTCGACACACAAGATTGGAATCTATCACAAATCCAGGGGGATGTTCCATAAATATTTCTTCAGATAAGTCACCATGAAGAAATACACTTTTATCATCCATCTCGTGGATCTTCCATCCAAAGTGAGAAGTAAGGGAAAGAATCAGTCGAACATAATTCATCTTTTCAACAGGGGAAAAGGTATCAGTGTAGTCGATTCCTTCTTGCTGAGAAAACACTTTCGCGACCAAACAAGACTTATGATGTTAAACAACACCTTTAGAGCTAAATTTGGTCTTATAAACCCATCAAAATTTCACTATATTCTTCCCTTGAGGTCGAGGAACTAAATCCCAAGTGTGATTATTTAGAAGATAATTCATTTTAGCTTTCATATCTTGTTCTCATTCAAGTTTTCCTTGCACATTTACATAAGAGATATGATCACAAGTCTCAAGACCACGAGTCATCAAAGAAACACTAGCCTGTTTCTTCCGGCCGTGAGTCTGGCGTCTTAAAGAGATATAACCAACATCAAGACAAATAACTTCAATCATATTAGAAAACCACTTAGGAAGACAAGGAAAGAAAGAATTTGAATTCACTTTAGAAGGTCGATCAAGAGAAGTGACAATTTTAGTCGGAACAGACCGAGGATCATTCAACCGGCCAGAAATCAATTATTTGGTTGAATTAGGAATAAAGTTTGGCTTCCTGGTCAAAATGATGAAGAGAGGAACATTCGATCCAATGTCAATAATAATATAAAAAATACCATCTTATAATAAAATAGAGGAACCATTCAACAACTTAATGCCTAAATACTTCTCATTAAAAAATACATTTCTCCTAATAATGATATGTCATTTGACAGGGTCAAACATTCAATATGCTTTGGATTATTCAGAGTAGCCCATCATGATGCAAGAATGATTATTTGCATCCAAGTTCTTCATGTAGTCATCTAAAATATGGGCCTATGAAATACATTCAAATGTTCCGAGGTGGTTGATTGAGGGCTTATTTCCACACCATATCTGGACTAGAGTCACATAATCGACAACTCTAGTCGGAATATGATTCAAGAGATAGTTGGCACAATAAACAACTTTAGCCCAAACTTAGTCAACATATATTTGGCCTACAAAAGGCATCGATCCATCTCGACCAAAGTATGATTCTTTATTTCTTCCACGTCATTCTGTTGAGGGGTATGAGGAACATACCTCTGCCAAGAGATACCAGATTGAGCAAGGTATTCTTAAAACAATCGATTCACATACTCTTCGTCATTATCATATCTTAAACACTTGATAGGTTTATTACATTTGTTTTAAACCAATGCCCTAAATTCCTTGAATTTTTCAAAGACACGACTCTTAATCTTCAAGGATTAGATCCAAGAAAATCTAGAGATATCATCAATAAAAGGTTAATATATACTTTGAACCTGCTAATGAAGGCTTATGAATACAAAAAAGATCACTGTGAATAAGCTCCAGTGGGTTCTATGCTCACCATGCTTTACTAGTTTTGAAAGGTGCTTGATGATGCTTTCCCAACACATCCTCTACAGGCTCCATCAGGTGGAAGAACTTTGGGGAGACCAAAAACCATGTTCTGTGTGACCATTGACTTCATAATTTGAAAATTTAGTTGTCCAAGTCGTTCATGCCAAATTCTGCTCCATTCGTTGGTATGGGAAATGAGAGTGGTCTATCTAGTATTTGGTCAAGGTAGGTCACAAAAATTATACATTACATCCTTTCAGTCGAGAAACCCTTCGACGAAAATCAACCTAACATTCTTCAAATATTTAACAAAGAAGAGATCTGGCCAAAACTCAACAATCTTACCAATCTGTGTTAGTTGGGAAACAAACAAGATATTTTCACTTATAGATTAGGCACATGGTAGACATAAAATATTATACCATGTTGACAAGGAACATCACCATGACCGAAAATATCGAGGGAAAAATCATCAGTTATATAATTTTTTCTCTCGACAACTTTATCTAGGAAGGAGAATGGAGAAACATCTTTAGCCATATGGTGGGTGCATCCATAATCAACTACCCCCTCATTCTTTGAGGTGTGAGAAAGAAATGCTTGAGAGGTTCCAAATTGGAAGGTAAATTGTTAGTTGGTTGACGAAAAACCGACACGTCACCTTCAAGCTGCTTAACCTTCTCTTCTAGATCAGATCCCTTCTTCCAATGTTTTTTCTCCACATATCTAGTCTTTCCACAATATAAACATGTTTTCTTCTTTCGATTCTTTCGGGTGGACTTTGTCTCATCAGTCTTCACTCTAGTATTCTATTCAAGACATTTATGTCTGTGTACAAGAGAATTTGAGTGTCTTCTTTCCGTATAATTCATCTTTCCCTTACCCTTGAGCAAATGATTTTGTTTCTTACCACCAATCTTCCCTTCAGTAAGTAACTTGTGTTGTTAATTAATCAATAAGCCACAAAATGTATCAAAGGTATAGTCATTACCATCTTCCTTGTGTTATTTCCATTTCTTTTGGAATATGGGACATAAATCATCAAATGGTGTTCTCAGATTCATCGGGACCAACTCAATGAGTTGTCCATTTTTCTTCTGAAAATTATTCTCACATTTGCCCAATTTCAAATGCAACTCTTTAATATGAGCCAGATAGTCCTCAATCCTTTCAAAGGAATGCTAATCAAGAGAGATAAACTCTTTCTCTAATTGCATAACTTGAATCTCATCGACTTTATCAAACAAAGACTTCAACTTCTTCCATACTTCATGAAGGCAGTCAATCCCACTTGTATGAAAGCGAATCTCCTGAGAAATGAAGGTCATGATGACCCCAACAACCTCATCTTTCTTCCCATCAATGAAAAATTTCACTTGGTCATCCTTTGGATCTGGAATAGTGGCCTTAGTATACTGCTAGAGCCCTTTTTTTTTCAATAGACTGTTCATATTTGGTGCCCAAATAACATAATTAACACCATTCAAAATAATACGATCAATCATGGAATCCATCTTCAATATCTTACAGATATAATATGATCTAAATGGGTTATGGTAAAAAAATCATTAGCTCAGAGTCAATCACTACAAGACACGACTCAACAAGATTTATGGACAACATGTGAGGTCAAAACCGACCACTTTGTTACCATGTTGGGATTGGGGGTAACCTTGAGAAGAACAAAACAAAATATGCAGAAATAAAAGAAGGAATGATACTCCAATATGACCGGTGGTGTCTAAAGACATCGTTTCAACACTTAAGATAATGCATTATGATCAGAACATCATAATGCATCATTGAATATGATCATTATTACTCACAATGTTGTATATATTGACCCACAAGGTCCTTTATTTATAGTCTTAGGATCTAATTCAAATTGGGAAAATATTGTCCACAAATAACCATCGACGGTTGGAACGATTTCCGACAAACCCACACTGTTGCATCAGCTAGTTGACTTACCAAGTCGAACCAACCATATAGTCGTACAACGCATAGTCAATTGCTTGACTGGTCAATCCATCAACTATTTTTCTCTGACTGCTAGTTGAATGTTTGACTGACTGTCTAGGAAACCACCCGACTGACTGTCTCGAGATGCAAGTCAACTAACCAATCGAATGTCTCTATTAGAGGTGTAATGAACCATCATAACTTGAGGTTCCAATAGCAACAATTATTTTTATTTCATGTAATGCATTATCTAGATGTGTGATGATGACAATTATTCAAGAAGATTTTAATTAGGTCAAAATGTCTTCTAGTGTTAAACACAGGGTAGGGAAATTACTTAAAAATTGCAAAATCGATCTTGACGTATGTGTTACCTAAGTGTCATTGTACACTATCACCTTGGTATCCTATAATATGATCATAGGTATAGACTAGTTAGAATCCCATGAGGCAATGCTAGACTGCAAGGGTAAAATACCTTATTTTATAGATGACTTAGAACACAAAATAATTTTAGCAAGGGCTAATAGAAGATTGTCTTTAATATTTATTTCAACGATGCAACTAAAGAAAATTCTTAAGAAGGGTTGAAAGTTGTATGCTATAATAGTTATGAACAAAAACATAATACAATGAAGATAGTTCAACATCCTATATTATCATAATTTTTTGATATGTTTCCAAAAGAGATACCTGCACTAGCACATAAGTGGGAGTTGGAGTTCACAATTGAACTCAAACTAGGAACTGAGCCTATTGTGAAGATTCATTATTGCATGAAAACCAAAAAATTGCAAGAGTTGCAGATGCAGTTCCAAGAATTGTTAGATTTTGGATTTATTCATTCTAGTATATTGTTGTGTGGAGCGTCGATGATATTTGCAAAGAAGAAATATGGATCATGGAGGATTTATATCAACTATCAAAAGTTGAACAAAGTGACCATAAGAAATCAATATCCATTGCCCATGATTAATTATCCGTTTGATCAAATGAAAGGGGAAACTGTATTTTAAAAGATTGATTTGAGATTGCGATATCATCCATTAAGAATTAGGGAAGATTGCATCCCTAAGACGATGTTTAAAACACTTTTTGGTCATTATGAGTTTGTAGTGGTACCATTTGGGTTGAAAAATGTGCTAGCTATGTTCATAAGTTTGATGAATGGCGTGTTTTGACAATACCTTGACAAGTTCATGCAAGTGTTTTGGATGATATTTTGATATAGTCAAGGACACCAAAGGAGCATGAAGAGCATTTAAGGATAGTATTGTAATGTCTTAGAGAGCATAATTTGTTCTTTCTTTGAATCAAAGATTTATTATTTGGGTCACATCATTTCAGGAGAAGGAATTGATGTTGGTCTAAAAAATATATAAGCTATTATGTGTTGATGAATGCAGATATGTGAGACATTCTCCAACTTACAAACATTTGAAATGTGGATCATTGCAGCTATGTGAGTCTTTCTCTTAGCTTACAAACCTGAGAGAAAGACCCTAAGAAGGGTACGTGGTTCCTTCCTGAGACATATCTAGGAACGTAGAGATGACCTCCTCCATTCAGATAGTTGAGAAGAACTCCAGATGATTATCCATGCCTGTGGCCGAGCAAAATGTGGACATGTGAAATCCAAAAGTGTTGTGTGCATCGTCATGTGAATAGAAATGAAGATGATGTATTAGCCTCCTTTGAGCATCAGAGTTGACGAGAAGAATCCAGGTGATTCTCCTGTGTGAGGCAGTGGGAATGAAGATATGTAGAGTGGACGTGCCTATGGACGAGCACATGTGAACGTGTGAAGATCTGGTTCTTCTGTGTAATGCAATGAACTAGAGATATGACATCCTTATGGATGTGCCCCTAGTGGATGAGCACTAGTGGTTGTATCATATCCTTTTCTATATATTTCTCAAGAGTCATACCTACTTGTAACCCTAATTGTTATGTAAAGGGTACAGGTTGGCCCCACCTTAATGTGATTAATAATAAATGTAAAAGATAATTAATCTAGATAATAATAATAATAATTATAATAATTGTATTGTGACTTATAGAGGTCGGCCCTATTGAGTCAATAGACACTTCTATTGATAGGAAAAGTCTACTATAAGTAAAGGGAGATTCCCCATTGTAGAAATATATCCTTCATGCGAGTTTAGAAATTTCAACAAGTACATCTACTTGGGAAAAGGTGCACACCTCTCTTGGGTGCTAGTCTTCTAGGGTTTGAGCACCCTCTTGTGTGCTAGGTCTTTCTTGGTGGTGAGGGTATTTATATTGAAGAATATAGAAAAGGATTTGGATGGATTTTCTTCCCTTGTTGAGATGGGTTTCCCAGGATACTTCTTGTGTTCTTGTGCATGGTGTTTCTTCTTGTGATCTTGGTTGCTTCAACATTATTGTCTATGGTTTAGTTAAATGATAAAATGGAAAGAAATTCATTCTTAACCTAGATTATTGAAAAATCAACTTGGTATCAGAGCGTAGGTCTTGAAGAACCCATTGCACAAGCATCTACCAGTCTCCTATATTCTCTGTAGAACTGTACGACCCTCCTAGGGTTTCTAGAAAATCCGTATGACCTTCCTTTATGAGGTGTTTCAGCCCTTAAAAACTTGAACGTTGGGGATAATTTTTTCATAGGAGAGTATGGCCTCCTCCAGCACATCTCCAGAGACTCTTAGAGTGATATTCCGAGAATTTTGAAATTTTGGCCCTAGGGTTTCACCAATTTCTGCATAAATTTTAGAATTAGGGTTTCTACAAACTCATTGAAGGAGCTCTTCATCTCACCAGTGTTCTCCTATCTTTCAAAGGCTTATTGTTGGCATTCATAAGTCCAATAAAACATAAAAGTTCTAGCCTATCCTAGCCGTTAGGTTTTCTAGCCTAGTTGACAAAGGGTTGTGAAGAATCTAAAATTATGATGAACAAAAAATATGATGGAAGATAAGCTTGATGAATCAAGCAACTTAAAAGTTCTTGAAAGACAAGACTTAAGAGGTAGAATTATTGTGGGTAATAGAAAAGGGTTTACCAAAGACAACTATCAATGAATGGAAGGAAGATGACGTCAGGACAAGGAAGCCAATCACATACTCAAACCCTTACATTGAAGGGCCAACTTCAAAATAACAAAGTTGAAAAAAGGTGACACCGTGACTATCTTCTTCATAAATATTTCAAAGGATAGAGATCATCCAAGAGCCATTGGAGAACTCATATCAACATCCTTAGGTATGCACTTGTATATATTATTTGTATCATTATCATGAGGGAAATTGCAGGAGGAAGGAACCTTTGCTGAAGTCATGGATCTAGAGGGATCTCAGTGCACTCAAAGGAACAACAGGAACAACACACTCAAAGTAAAGAATCCAGGTTTGATTGTTGTAATTGTCATTCCTCTAACCTATATTTCTATAAGTTTGCTACATTACAAGTAGGTGTTGTAGCTGTGACAACATTCCTTAAATTGATTTGATTATAGAGATGTAGTCATTATTCTCCTTTAGGAGATATTATTGTGTTGGTTATTTTTGTTTTCTTTTTCCAGATAGGTTAACAAGAAAAGGAAGATGTTTATCCTTCAAAGGGATCCACTTGACTCAGAAGGAGTCAAAACTATTTGAGAAAGAGGAAGAATAGAACCATCATTGAGGAAACCAATGCAATAATGCATGATCATAATCCTTATATGATTCTATGGGAAAAATCATGCATGACACAATATATGTTTAGAACAATAGTCTTCACCAGACTTTGAAAAACACAACTCCCAAAGATTCCTCCACCAAAGTGAAGCCTGATATTGAACACTTTGGGATATTTGGGTGCCTATTGTATTTTCATGTACCCAAAGAGAAAAAGTCCAAGCTAGATCTCTTAGAAAGAAAGGATACATTGAATCTTCAAAGACATTCCAGATCGACATCCCTAGTCAGAGATAGATTGAGATAACCAAAAACTTTGTTCTTGAAGAAGAGATAGTCTTTCAAAGACCCAGAGAATCTCAGATGGAGATTGATAGTGAGACAATACCTTCTCCCCCTTCAATAGTCCAGAGGGAGACAAACATTATTCCAGTTGATCCAGTTTCTCCAGTTGATATGTTCAGAGATATTACAGTAGGGCATAAAAGGCCTACCTAGAATCACTCTGCAAGAGGCAGAGAAACATACAAGCCTCGCAAGGCACATCCCGAGAAAGAAAAATAGATTTTGAAGCTATCTTTCAATCATGAGCCACTTCATTGATGTTGAGCCTCCTTGTCTTATAGAAGCAACAAGATAACAAGTATGGCAAGATGCCATAACAGAAGAATAACAATATAACTTAAAGAATGATGTATAAGATATTATTCAGGGAACAGAAGGGAAGTCTGTGGTAACTTCCAAGTGGATCTATAAGATGAAGCTTGCAGTTGATGGAAGTGTCGAGAAATACAAAACGAGATGTATAGCCAGAGGTTTCTCATAAATAGAGGGAGATTTCTATGATGAGACACTTGACCTAGTGAACCCGATATACTTCCATCCGTACTACCATCCATGAGTTGGAAACTATATCAGATAGATAGATTCTTGATGAGTTTGGATTTCAACAAGAGTGTTGTTGATCCAAACCTATATCATTACAGTGCTGGTGATGAAATCCTGATCCCGATGACTTATTCAAAAAGCATTGTTTTTGGATACAAGTAATCCTTGACTTATGAATTCGAGATAAATAATATGAGTATGATGCACTACTTCTTGGGACAAGAAGTATGACAGAGGACCGATGATATTTTCCTAAGTCAAGGAAAACATACATCGGGAATATTAAAGAAGTTCAGTATAATAGGATGCAAAACCACCGTAATGGATTTGAAGAATATGAATGATGATGATTCAAATGAGATTGATCCACAACTGATTGGATCATTGATGTATCTGGTTAACACCAGGCCAGCTTCATGCTATGTAGTGAATGTTCTTAGTCAATCCACGAGTCATCCGATACAAACTCACTGGATAGTAGTAAAGCATGTATTGAGATATATACGAGTTACAGTTGGATATGACCTGAGATATGCCTCTAGTGAAAAATTGAGTTTGCAGGATATGTTGATACAAATTGAGAAGAGAGTACAATGGATCGGAAGAGCACATCCGGTTGTTGTCTTACTGTGAAGTTTTCCATGGTTTCCTAATGCAACAGGAAACAAAACTCTGTGGCCTTGAGTACCATAGAGGAAAAGTATATAGTAGTGAGTATGCAAAGAAATGTGGCTTCACAAGATTCTGACATATTTACTTGACCACGAGATGGATCCTATGATGATAACCAAGAACAATGAGTAAAGCTCCTTGAGAATCCAATGTTTCCTGATGGATCGAAATATGATGAGATGAAATATACTTATATCAGAGATATGATGCAGAGGAAAATCATACACATGCAATAACTTCCTACACATGAGAAGATTGGAGATATCTTCACCAAATTAACTTCGTGAAGAGTGGCTCCCTAGTTGAGAAAGAGTGTCGATAACTCCAGCCAAGACAAAATTCAAAATACATCCGTGTGAGATTTGGAATGATAAAGAATCCCTCCCTAGCTGAGAGGGATTGTTGATGAATGTAGCTATGTGAGACATTCTCTAGATTACAAACCTGTGAGATGTGGATCATTGCAACTATGTGAGTCTTTCTATCAACATACAAAACTGAGAGAAAGCCCCTAAGAAGGGTACGTGGTTCCTTCCTGAGACAGATATAGGAACGTAGAGATGACCTCCTCCATTCAGAGAGTTGATAAGAACTCCCGATGATTATCCAGTGGGAAAGGCAATCTATTGAGTTAGACGTGCTTGTGGTTGAGCACAAGGTGAACATGTGAAATCCCAAAGTGTTGGGTGCATC
Source organism: Picea sitchensis (assembly GCA_010110895.2). Lineage (NCBI taxonomy): Eukaryota > Viridiplantae > Streptophyta > Pinopsida > Pinales > Pinaceae > Picea > Picea sitchensis. The sequence goes on along the minus strand of SNQJ01S0113875.1, from coordinate 12,574 downwards.
GTCATGTGAACATAAATGAAGATGATGTATTAGCCTCCTTTGAGCAGTAGAGTTGACGAGAAGACTCCAGATGATTCTCTTGTGTGAGGCAGTGGGAATGAAGATCTGTAGAGTGGAAACGAGCACATGTGAATAGAACACATGTATGGCAGAGATCACGAGTTCTTGTTTGTCTGTGATGAACTTTGAGATATGACATCCTTATGGATGTACCCTAATAGTGGATGAGAACTCTGTTTAATGCAGTGAACCTGAGATATGACATCCTTATGGATGTGCCCCTAGTGGATGAGAACTAGTGGGTGTATCAAATACTTTTCTATATATTGTTCAAGAGTCAGACATAAGTGTAACCCTAATTGTTATGTAAAGCGTACAGGTCGACCCCACCTTAATGTGATTAATAATAAATGTAAAAGATAATTAATCTGGATAATATTAATTATAATGATAATAATAATAATTATTATTATTATATTGTGACTTATAGAGGTCGGCCCTATTGAGACAATTGACACTTCTGTTGATAGGACAAGTCTAATATAAGTAAAGGGAGATTCCCCATTGTAGAAATATATCCTTCATGTGATTTTGGAAATTTCAGCAAGTACATCTACTTGGGAAAAGGTGCGCACCTCTCTTGGGTGCTAGTATTCTATGGTTTGAGAACCCTCTTGTATGCTAGGTATTTCTTGGTGGTGAAGGTCTTTCTCTTGAAGAATATAGAAAATGATTTGGCTGGGTTTTCTTCCCTTGTTGAGAAAGGTTTCCCAAGATATTCCTTGTGTTCTTGTGCATGGTGTTTCTTCTTGTGATCTTGGTTGCTGCAACATTATTGTCTATGGTTAAGTTAAATGATAAAATGGATTGAACTTCATGCTTAAACTAGATTATTGAAAAATCAAATTTATGGAATGGTCGAAACCTACAAATGTACATGAAGTACATAGTTTTATGGGATTGACCAACTATTATAGGATATTTGTAGAAGTTTTTTTGAAGATTGTGAATCCTATCATAGAATTGCAAAAGAAAAATAAGAAATTTATATGTATTGAATAGTGTGAACAAGCGTTCAACAAGATTAAAATTTTTTTGACGACAACTCCCATATTGAAGGTACCGTATTTAGATAAAGACTTTCTAGTTTGTACAAATGCTTCAAAAGAAGGATTAAGGGAAATCCTAATGAAAGAAGGTAGGGTGATAGCCTAAAAGAAAATTGACACCTCATGAAGAGAACTATGTAACACATGACTTAAAACTTGTTCTAGTAGTGCATGCATTGAGGATTTGGAGACATTACTTGGTTGGAAGAAATTTTGAGCTAAAGACAGATCATAATGGATTTCAACATATATTTATGTAAATTAATTTGAATGTTAGAAAGAGAAAATGGTCATAATTATTGAGTGTGATTTTGACATAAAATATATTAAAGGAATGCTAAACAAGTTGAGCAAATGACTTAAGTAGAAGACCTTTGATCTTCTCAATGCTACCTTTATAAATTCATATTAAAGAAAATATATTGAAATTACAAGAAAATGATGCATGGTATGCTTAAGTAAAGACATAATTAGAAAATGAAGTAATGATAATTCCCAAGTATGAATGATATACTTTGGATAATGATGGGTTATTGAGATTTCATAAAAGGATTTAGGTACCTCCAAATGAATAAATTCATAAGTTGATACTCACAGAAGCACACAGAATAGTATATATGGCTCATCATGGAGTGAAAAAGATGTACATGGATTTAAATACACTACACTTTTGGAGTGGAATGAAAAATGATGTAGTAGATTATGTGGATAGATGTATGGAATGTTATTAAGTAAAGGCTAAACATTGACACCCAACATGATTATTCCAACTCCATGCAATGCTATAATTGAAATGGGAAGTGATTTCAAAGGACTTCATAGTGAAATTTCCTATGATGCCAAGAAGACATGATTAAATCTTAGTAGTAGTGGGTACTTTGACAAATAGTGCACATTTTATTCCAGTAAAGAATACATATTGGGCACCAAAAATAGATAGAGTTTTTATAAATGGGTGAGACTGCATATAATTCCAAAAAAGATCATTTCGCACAGAGGTCCAATATTTACGGGAAGGTTATGGAATGGCTTTCAAGAATCCTTGAGAACACAACTTAATTTTAGTATGCATATCATCCTGAAATAAATGGATAGACATAAAGAGTAAATCAAGTGCTATATGATATGTTGCGTATGTATGTAATGGACTAGAAGAATAGTTGGGAAGAGTATTTACCTCTTGTGGAATTTTCATATAATAACAGTTATCAAAATTCGATAAAGATGGAACCTTTCAAGTTTTTGTATGGTAGGTACTGTAGAACTACTATTAGTTGGGATAGACTTGAATACATAGTTCTAATTTGAAATGAAATGATTGAACAAATGGAAGATCAAATGAAAACAATCTGAGAAATATAGAAAGAGTCTCAATATATATATATATATATACATAAGTTATGTAGAGCGGTGCATAGAATAGATAGGAATTATAAATAAGGAGATGAAGTATATTTGTGAGTTAAACTACAAAAGAGTTCGATTAAATTTGGCAAGGGAGCCAAGTTGTTGCCATGATATGTGGATCCATTTAATATCACTAAAAAATTAGAACTTGTTGCTTATCATGTTGCATTACCATCATCTCTAGATCATATGCATGATGTTTTTCATGTGTCTACTTTGTGTCATTATATTTATCATTTTCATGTTATTGATTTGAGTCAATTCTTGATGTCGAATGAGGGATCCCTGAAGGCTAAACCGATCTTCATACTAGACTAATGAAATCAATAGTTTCAACGTCATTTGGTTGACTAGGTAAAGGTCTAGTGGCATAGTTATAGTCCCAATTAAACTACTTGAGAATACATGAATGGGATGCATCATCATTTTGCTTATTTATTTTAGAACTTCGAGATGAAGTCTCCTAAAGAGGGGGTGTATGTAGTGCCCTCTTTTTCTATGATTTCATTTCACTGATATAATGCTATTATTTGAGGGCATGTTGTTTACAATAATGACCCGGTTGGTTGAAAATTACATTTATGGATGATGTGATATATAAATTTGATCTAATTTGATGTCATTATTTCTTTATGTGGACACACACACACACACACACACACACACACACACACACACACACACACACACACATTTTGATTTATGTTTTTATATTCTTGTGATGCTATTAAATATTGAAATTGAACACATTGTTATATGATTAAATTTATTATGTTATATGATGTTACTGATGGTTTTCCAAGTGTGACATGAAGAACCATAGGTGCATATGGACTCCGAATTGAGTCGCAATGTGTGGAACCAATATTGGGTTGGGATATGTATGATTGACATGTATATGACATTGCTTATTATTTATTCATGATAAATGAACAACACTATTTGATATTTTGTCTCTAGATCTATTTAGAGACATGGAAACACTAGAAAAATAATCTTACACACAAACAAAGGGTTGTATGATGAGATGTGACATGATTACCATCAAGGAGAGGAGGTGTAGGTTTCATATACCTGACTACTATCCTTCTTATCATCTAATAGATTTAAAAACATATGCTTTAACATTTTTTCCTGGAGGTTACATGTTTCCATAAAGGTAGGCTATGAATTCGGTCACCTACACAGATTAAATGAGGGGCAAATAATAAGGTGTCAATCCTTATTCTTGGATGACCATTAGTGTCTCACTAGTGGTGAATGAGATGCAATACTTAAGTCCAAACCATGGCATTGTCCTCCATCATTGAAAAACGATGCTTGAAGGGCATGAAGAAACATGACACCCTCAATATGTACTAGTAGGTAGTACTTGAAGGGAATGTAGGAACATGGCACCCTTGGTACAGACTTATATAGTACTTGAAGAACATGCAGGAATATATAACCCTTGGTACATACTGGTAGGTTGTACTTGAGGAGTTGTAGACATTATGTATAGATCTTGGTACATGTTACTTGAAGAGTTGTAGAGGTTATGTCTAGGTCTTGATACCTAATATTTGAAGGCTCTAATGCAACTTGGTCTCACCCTTGGTATTTATTTTATTTTGTTTATGTGTACTTTGGAGAAAAGTATCCTTTGGCACATGCTTTTTATTTTAGCATGGGAAATTGAATGAATTGCATTAATGGTTTGATTGATCATATGGACTTATGCACATGTTTGGTTATAAAAAAAGGGAAATATAACTTATTTTATAATKCAAAATTGAAATGCATATACAAATGCATATAGAAATGGGTGAGTTAAATAGAAAGAAAATCAATTTTATTTAAATAGAAAATTGATCCACATTATTTTGAGAATGACATGAAGGCATAAATATAACAAAGATCCAACAAGGAGATACTAAGAGATATTTCAAGGAACATAGTAATACAATAAAAATCAGATTCTATTAATGACTGTGTAGAATACAAAAGACTGTAAAATGCAAAGCACACAAGCTAGTTATAATCGTGGTAGCTTATCTCTGAAGAGATATGTGTTGGCTATGTTAATTCACAAGAAGTTGATTACAAATATGAATCCAAAGGCCTTTTTAAAATAAAGAATAAATGAGAAAACCCTAAACATCTAAAAGCCTAACCCTAGAAGATGAAACACCAAAAGGTTTGTGGGCCCCAATGGGGGTAGTTGATATGTCAACTTCTCGAGGGCGCAATGTTTTCATACGATCTTTTTTGGGGGTGCTCGGTACCCTGTCAAAAAGGTATATTCGAGGAGTACACATTCGAACGACCCAATACATCCCAAGAAGGATCCATTAGGTGCTGCCAAGGCAGATAAAACATCGTTTAGTGCCTCAAAACGACCCTGGAAGTTTGGAACCCGAAAAACTGTAAAAAAAATGCCAAGATAGAAACTGTAATTTGAGCCAGTGGAATAGGTGGGTGGCCATAGATGTCCACCTCGATCAATCCTTCCCCCTTAGAAATAAATGGTCTCCATTGCATCAATTTCATCCATCAGATGGGAAAACTTCTTTTGAATCTGGCTCCTGGTGAGCCAGTTGCCCTAATGAAGAAACTGCCCTACTTTGACGCCTAATAGAGTTGGATGTTATGCTGGTGGATGTACTTCATCTTGGTTACTAGGATCCGATCAACTATCACAAGTTCAATGCAATCATGATTGAGTTCTATAGGGGAAAAGTGCCCGACCGCATCCAAATTTTCCAGGAGAGGTGGAAAATATGGTCGAAGGAGTGCCACATTAAATACCGGGTACAATCTGCCAAGGAAAGGAGGAATACTTAATTCAAAAGGATTCTCACCCACATCCTTAGTGATGGTGTAAGGGGTGTATTAGAGTGGGTGTAGCTTCTGATGAGATTCCATGAGGTGCTCTTTCTGCAAATGCAACCATACATTATCTCCCACCTGAAACTTGTGAAGTACTCGATGCTGATCATGGCGTTGCTTGTACTTGGCATTGGATTTTTGAAAAATATCATGAAATTGTTGTTGGATGTGATGGATTCACTCAAAAAAATTGGTTTCTCAATCAACCTCGATATGAGCATGGGACAAATCTTCCTCTGCAATTGCAATGAGCATATCTACGTCAATGGGAGCCAATGGTTGGAATCCCAAGTACACTTGAAAAGGGATGTGGACAATAGAGTTGTGGAGGGATATGTCGTAGCTATGTTGAAAATAAGGAAGACTTTCATTCCATGTGTGTGGATGTTTGGAATTGTACATCCTCAAGATATGGACAATCATCCTATTGACTACCTTTGTTTTTCCATCAGTTTGTGGGTGGAAGGTAGTCGATTTAGTCAGCTTGGTGTCCATCACTGACCATAAGTTGGACCAAAAAGTGATCAGGAACCTCCTATCTCAATCTGAGATAATGGTACATGGGAGCCCAAAATGAAACCAACATGTTCCAAGAAGAGCTTGGCAGAGGCCTTGGTTGTGATGCTCTTCTTCCAGGGTGCCAAAAATTCCATCAAAGATAATAGATCAATGACCACGAAGACACAACCATTCCCATGCTTGATTGAAGGTAGAATGGACATGTAATCCATAGAGATGGACTCCCAAGGCCTATCTGGAGAAGGAATATGGGTGTATAGCCCATGTTTCTTGATGGCGGGCTTGGAAATGATGCAGGCAGTGTAGGATATGATGTACTTGCAAGAATCTTATCAAAGATTCGACCAATAAAAATGTTTTTGCAATAATTATGTTGTTTTTCCTACACCAAAATGTCTTGTTTCCCGACTATAATGAGCTTCCCAAATCATCTTTGCACACTCGCTTGAAGGAACACAAAGATAGTTCAAATTGAATACTAATCCATCCTAGAGATGAAAGTTTGGAAATATTTTTCATGCGCTCAATGTATGTTAGGTAGAAACAAATTTAGATTCATTATTGTATACTTATGGCCACCAAGACGTCTGATGCCCACATGAGTTAAGAAATGTGGTTAGCATCAAAACCGAGGGTCAATAAGGCAATCTGTGACATGATTATTGTTTCCCTTCTTGTACTTTATGTTCAGGTGGAATTGTTGTAGGTACATGGACCCCTTTTGATGAAAACCATTTTGTAACTTTCCTTGTGTCAACATGAATTGTAGAGGCCCGTGATCAATGTGGATGATCGTTTCCTTATCTAGAATGTAATTCTTCGACTTTCGACATGACCTCACAATGGAGTACATCTCTTTTTCGTAGGTGGGGTATCTATGAACAACATTAGATAGTGTTTCACTGTGATAGGCTACCGTATTCCTATGATGAGTGAGGATTGAACCAATATCATAACCTGAAGCATATGTCTCAATATCAAATGGTTGTTGTAGGTCTAGTAGAATAAAGATTGGTGTTAAGAAGAGGTGGAATTTCAAATCCTCGAATTCTTTTTGTTGGGACACAACCCACACAAAATTGGCCTCTACTCCACCCTTGGTCACCTGGCTTAGGGCCCAAGCGATATGAGAGAACCCCAACAAAAATTGGTGGTAGAAGTTGGAAAGGATTAAGAAGTTGCAGAGCTTGGTCATTTTCTTTGAGGCCGCCCAATCGGGTTCACATGAACACCCTGCTCCTCCATGATGTATCCCAAATATTGTATTCTCTACATGTCGAAGGAACACTTTTCCAAATTGACATATAACCTTTTTTGTCGTAGGGTGCCCAAGACTTGCTGAATATGCTTCA
>SNQJ01S0113874.1:3196-28327 GCA_010110895.2 Picea sitchensis | reverse complement strand
TATGTATTGTGTCCTTCCTAAGGTTGTGTTGCATCTCCTTCTATAGCCTCTGCCTCGGATTCATCTTCCAACTTTGCAGTAACTTCTTGGCTTGGGGCTCTTTTGTCCTACTAAGAGATGCATCCTACAGTGTGATTTTATTTTTCTTGTACCACAACTTTAAAAAAATTATTTTCCACATTAAGATTAATTGTACCCATTAATTCTATCCATGGATAGCCCAAACAAAATATCCATATCATCGATATCTATAGCATAAAAATATGAATGCAACACATATTTATCAAGAGTAATCTTCAGATCTTTAAAAATTTGAACATTTTCACCTGCAACCTGTGTGCTTTGAATATTCTTTGCTGGAATTAGCAATCTATTAACCAATTGAATATTGATAAAATTTTGTTGGAAACTAGGGTTGATATAAACAATGATATTTTCTTTATGAATACAACCATAAACATGTAATATAGATTTTCCATATGAAAATAAACCCTTGTTTCATTATTTATCCTTAATATTGACGCGAGACAACTTGTCTAAAAATAATTTTTCATATTCTTGGTCTGAAAGTGCATGAATCTTTGCAGATGTAACTTCATTCCACCATATACTAGCATGATCCTTTAAATTTATCCATACCCAAAATCGTCATTGGTTTCCCCATAATGACTTCATATTTTTGGTATATTCTTCAATACTAGGACCATCCTCTTTTTCAGTAAAAAATATCTTTCTTGGAAGAAATCTTCAACCAAAACTAGGGTTTATAAATAACTTACGCTGCAAATCGCGTGGATTTTTCCAAAAAACCCTAAAATTTTCAGAATTTAAAATGCTCATAACTTTACTTCCCTAACTCCATTTCAACTGATTTGTTTTTTTTAATTGGGTATTTTTCCAAGAGAAATCCAAATATGTAATTACTTTATGAAAATTCTAAGAAGAATTTTTCAGAACTAAGTCTGAAGTGTGTCGCCCCCTTTTTTCCCTTTAAAAAATATATATAAAATGATATTTTTCTTTTATCTTCTTTAGCTAAGGAAATAGCTCTAATACCAAATGTTATATACCAATACTAGATATGTAAATATGCTTCAGAAATAGACTAATAATAAACACCAAAACATTCACTGAAACAGTGAACACAAGAAATAGAAGAAAACCCTTGAGGTAGGGTAACACCATATATTATTCCTTATGGAAGGAATGCACTCCTCAAACAATACTTGCTTGTAAAATAAAAATATTCTTCTCCATGCCAATTACATTTCTTATATTTCTTTATATAACATTCTCTATCTCCTAGGAACATTCTAGAGAATGAATCTTCTAAAAAGCCCATTTATTATATCTAACTACCATAGTGGGCCTTATTTAATACCATGGTGGACCTAGTCCACCTTACATTGAATATACTCAACTAATAATACCTAACTAATATTACCTCCCTAAGTATACTACAACTTTATTAAAATAACATTTCACTTTTTAAATATAAGATTTATGGTGAAATTATTATCTTTTTTATTTTGTATATAATTTTTCTCTAAATTTAATTAGAAAAATATTAATATTATATTAAATTAAATTAATAATAGAAAAAACATTTACCCATTCCTAATAATGTTTATTTTATAAAAGACATTATTAAGGATTTTTTTTTTGTTAGCTAAATATCCCTGACTTGTGGGATTGGCATGTGGCTTAGATGCCACTACCTAGGGGCATATAAGCCGTCAAAATCACCTGAGGATTGCACCCGGCCTGGACCGCACCAACCCTTAACATGGCTAGATTTGAGGTGTCCCTAGAAGTTTTGAACCGATGATGTCACTTATGGAATTCCTTAACAATGCACTCCCTCATGTTGAGTATGTGTTATATTCTTTGCATGTGTGTGTGTGGGTGCGTCATATTCAACAATTGTGTCTGACGATCCCATATTCCTTTGCCCTTTGTGTCATGTGCATCAAATTCTTTCCTAGGGGGGTCCCAGGGGGGCTAGGTATGGCCCCCCTGGTTACAAGCAGTGTTCGGCTCCGGGCGATAGCCCGGAGCCAACGGGGTTCAGGGTAGTGCCCCGAAAATGTTTTTGGGCGAATTTTTCTATTTTTAGCGGATTTTGCTAGTTTTAGTGGTTTTCAAAATTAATCCTAGATTAAGGGATTGGGGTTTTGGTAGGTACGAAATACCTAAAACATTGTATATATTGTATGGTGAATGGTGAAATTAATACAATGAAGAGTTGAAAGGTGCAACACCAAGGAAGACTGGTTTTCTCCTAGTTAAGGGTTTCCAACGTAAATCTATGTGTACTATGTGTATGAGCCATTGATTAATTTCTATCTTGCTTAAGAATCTATATGCATTTCTTTACTTCATAGGTTTAAAAATTACATGTGGTATCAAAGCTCATTTTTGGCTTCAGGGGGATGCCTTTGTTGCTGATGGTTTGGCTCGATCTTGATAGATCAAGTTTATCTTGGGTCTATGATAAACCTAGGTTCAGTGGGAGCTCTTGCAGTGGTGATTCAAGTGTAGAAAGATGAATGGCGAGCTCTTCTAGAATCAATATAGAGAATTTCAACGGTAAAAACTTTGAGCTATGGAATCTCAATATGGAGGACTTTCTTGTAGACAAAGAACAATGGATCATTGTGGATTTTGGTACACAACCTACTGGTACACGATCTACTATCACACAGGCTATTGGTACACAACGTACTAGTACACAAACTAATAGTACACTACGTACTGGTATGTCGAAGGAAGATTGGGAGAAGTTGGACATAAGAGAAAGGAGGACTATTCAACGATAGATTCGGTGTTGTTGAATGTCTCGAGAGAATCTATATCCAAGGAACTATGGGATAAGTTAGGGGATTTGTATCAATCAAAGTCCATGGTAAACAAGTTGTTTCTTCGAAATAAGTTGTATCATCATAGGATGGAAGATGGAGATTCTGTGACAGAACATCTAAATTCCTTTAATACTCTGGTAAGTCAAGTCGTATCTTTTAATATTATGATTGCATAAGAAGATAAGTGTATTAATTTGTTATGTTCTTTGCCAGACTCTTGGGATAATATGGTTGTAGAAATTGGTAGTACCACTCAATCTACATTGAAGTATGAGGATGTAGTTTCATCCTTGTTATCTAAAGAGATGAGGGAGAAAAACATGGATGGTCATAGCATAGATGATTTATTTGTAAGAGGTCGTACCCAAGACAGGAATCTGAGTAAGTATTCGAGGGGGGGATCTAAATCTATAGGTAGATCTAAGTCTCTAGGAAAAATCTCTGAGGAAATGCTGGAAGTGTGGTAAAACAGGGCATTATAAGAAAGATTGCGAGTCTAAGAAGTTTGATAAACCAAAGGGATCTGATAGCACCTCTTCCACAGAGGCGAAAAACTCCACCAAATAAGGAGGTGATGTTTACCTGGCATCTACAGGTACACATGAAGACCGTGATGTATGGCTGATCGACTCAGGTGCGTCATACCATATGACTCCTCACATGGAGTGGTTCTGTGAATATGAAAAATATGATGGTGGTGATGTATTCATAGGAGATGACTCGAAAACCAAAATCATGGGACGTGGAAGGGTTGGAACTCTCCCTAGGGTTTTTCACATTCCAAAACTAGCTAGGAGCCTAATATATGTAAGCAAGTTGGATGATCCAGGAGTGGATATTGTATTGGGAAAGGGCACTTGCAAGATGGTACGAGGAGCAATGGTGTTGATGAGGGGATTTCAGTGTGGAAATATATACAAGTTGTTGGGAAGAACTTACACTAATGGGTGTAACAGTTATGTTGTCCCTGAGAAGAGAAATAAAGAAGACAAGACCAATATTGTCCCTGGAAAGAAGACCATGTTGTGGCATCAAAGACTGGGACATATTGGAGAAAAGGGTCTTCGAACACTACATGGTAAAGGTATGGTTGAAGGTATGTCTAATAGCACTCTGGATTTTGATTTCTGTGAACATTGTATATATGGAAAATAGAATCGAGTAAGATTCCCATCTGGTGCTACAAGAGAAAAGGGGATCTTAGAGTTGATACACAATGATGTTTTTGGACCTGTGCATGTTCCATCACTAGGTAAATATGTGTATTATGTTTAATTCATAGATGATTTCTCAAGGATACATAATTTATTTTCTTAGAAAGAAATTTGAGGTATTTGATAAATTTAAAGAGTTTAAGGCTCTGGTAGAAAATCAGACAGAGAATAAAATATAGGTATTAAGGACAGATAATGGTGGAGAATTTTTCAGAAATGAATTCGAAGAATTCTATAAGAAGTGTGGTATAGAAAGGCATAAGAATACTCCATACACACCTCAACATAATGGAGTTGCAAAAAGGATGAACAAGGCACTGATGGAAAAAACAAGGAGCATGCTTAGTGGTGCTGAGTTAGGACAATAATTCTAGGAAAAGGAAGTGGGTACAACATGTTACCTAGTCAATCGATCACCCTCATCAACGTTGGATGATAAAACTCCACACGAGGTATGGACCAGTAATACACCCTCTCTTGAACATCTCAGAGTGTTTGTTTTTTATGCTTATGTACATGTTCCAAAGGAAAATAGGAGTAATATGGATAGTAAATCTTAAAAGTGTATCTTTATGGGTTATAAAGATGGTGTGAAAGGTTATAAGCTTTGGAACCCATAAACTAATAATATTGTTTACAGTCGGGATGTTGTTTTTAGAGAGGTAAAAGATGTCTCCAAACAATAATTCCTACCAAGGCAAGACGAACCTGAGAAAATAGAGCTTGATTTGGATGATGCAAAATCTAAATCATCTGAAGAAGATGAATCAGAACAAGAATAACCTCATACCCCAGTATTGAGGAGATCAGTGAGCGAAAGAAGGAAACCAGAAAGGTATAGTCCACCTGATTTTCGTTCTAATTTTTCTTTATCTATTACTGATGATGATCCCATAACTATCAAGGAAGCAGTGAATTCAAAGGATAGTAAACTATGGAAGAAGGCCATGGTTGAAGAAATGGACGCCTTGGATAAGAATGAGGCATGGGATATAGCTAAGTTTCCATCTGGAAGAAAATATGTTGGTAGAAAATGGTTGTTTAAGAAGAAGTTTAATTCAAAAGGAAAAGTGGATAAATACAAAGCTCGGTTAGTAGAAAAAGGTTATTCCCAGGTAGAGGGAATTTACTTTGGTGATATTTTTTTATTGTTTCCAAGTTAACGTCTATTAGATTTTTTTTATCTATTGTTGTTGCTTTTGATATTGAAGTGGAACAGATGGATGTAAAGACAACATTCCTACATGGGGATCTGGAAGAAGAAATCTACATGAAGCAGCCATAAGGCTTTGTAGTGAAGGGAAAGAAAGAGTTGGTTTGTAAGATAAAGAAGTCACTATATGGTGTGAAGCAATCACCTAGGATGTGGTACCAAAATTTTGACACATACATCCTTGGATTGGTATTTGTGAGAAGCAGGGTTGATCATCATGTATACTCCAAGTAGGTTGGTAATCATTTCATTTATGTAGTGTTGTATGTTGATGACATGTTGCTAGTAGGAAATAACATGGATGTTATCAAGGAGGTGAAATCACAGCTATCCTCCAAATTTTACATGAAGGATATCGGTGTTGCTAACTTCATTCTGGGAATGGAGATTAAAAGAGATCGTGCAAACAAGAAAATCTGGTTGAATCAAAGAAAATATGTTGAGATGATATTTCAGAGGCTTAATATGCATGGAATTAAACTGGTCAAGGTTCCTATTCCTATAGGTGTAAAGTTATCTACATATCAATGTCCCAAGACATAGGAAGAAGAAGAGGACATGTCCCATGTTTCGTATGCCAGTGCAGTTGGCAGTTTGATGTATGAAAAGGCTTGTACTAGACCGAACATTGCACATGCAGTGGAAGTTTTGAGAAGGTATATGTCAAAACCAGGGAAGGATCATTGGAAAACAGTAAAGAGGGTATTCAAGTATCTTCGTGGCACTACCAGTTATGGATTGTGCTACCAAGGAAGACCAGTATTGGACAGAGTGGTGGACATACATGGCTTTGTTGATGCATACTGGGCTGGAGATATAGATAGCAGAAGATATACAAGTGGGTATGTGTTTAGCCTATTTGGAGAAGCAATCATTTGGATGAGAAAAAGACAGGCTGTAGTGGCACTCTCAACTACAGAAGTTGAATACATGGTAGTCACTCATCCAAGCAAGGAAGCAGTATGGTTACAGAGATTGTGTTCAGGCATTAGGTTTGTACAAAAAGCAGTGAGATTAGATTGTGACAGTTAGAGTGAAATATTCCTATCAAATAACCCATCTCATCATTCTAAGACAAATCATATTGATGTTCAATATCACTTTGTGAGAGACATGGTTGAAGAAAAGAAGGTGTTGTTGGAAAAGGTTAACACTTTGAAGAATGTTGTAGATTCAGTGACAAAGTCTGTGAGCACAGAAAATTTCTCCTGGTGTAGAGTAACAATGGGAATTGATTCCCTGGATTGTTGAATATATAATCCTGTGAACCCCTGTATGAAAAGAAAACAACAAGTGGGAGAATGTTGGGTATGTGTTATATTCTTTGCATGTGTGTGTGTGGGCACGTCAGATTCGACAACTGGGTCTGATGATCCCAAATCCCTTCGCCATTTGTTTCGTGTGCACCAAGAACTTTCCTAGGGGGTTCCTAGGGGGGATAGGTATGCCCCCCCTTGTTACGGGAAACATTCGGGGTAGTGCCCCATAATTTTTTTGGGGCGTTTTTTCCTATTTTTAGCGGTTTTCTAAATTAATCCTGGATTAAGGGATTAGGGTTTTGGTAGCTACAGAATAACTAAAACATTGTATATATTGTATGGTGAATGGTGAAATTAATACAATGAAGAGTTGAAAGGTACGACACCAAGGAAGACTGGTTTTCTCCTGGTTAAGCTTTTCCACCCTAAATCTTTGTGTACTATGTGTATGAGCCATTGATTAATTTTTGTCTTGATTAAGAATCTATATGCATTTCTTTACTTCACAAGTTTAAAACTTACACCTCACCGACTACTCCACACTATGAAGACATTATTAAAAATTATTACGCACGAATTAAATATTTTTTAAAAATATTCCAAACAATTAATTATTATTTGATTAATAACTCAATTAACATTGTATAACCTTTTTAATAAATTATCTAGTAAAAAGTATTAGGTTATTTCTGAATGGAATTATTAATGGTTCATGTCCTAGTAAGTCTAGCCTTTACAAACATTCTCAATATGAGACATAGTACATCCATACATTGAAACCACATTTAATTGACTTTAAATATGTCAAACTATTTCAATTGCAATATTTTGTTTGCATTATATCATTCGTATTGATATTAGCATTTTGAACTTATGGTTTATATATCATTATGTCATAAATAATAATAATAATATTCTTAAAAAATACCATATTATTAAATTCACCGTACACATCACTTTTTTTTTTTGGATTTAATTTCATAATCTATTAAGGATTCTGCACAACTAAATGCTTAAAAAACTATAATAATAATATTAATGTGTTTGGTTTAGGTGAATAGGTATATATTAAACACATAAATAATTTTGTTTATATAACATCCCCAACCCTCTACCGAATTAGGTGCTTGCTTCTCATAAAACCTTAACTTATGCTTTGGCTCTAAATACCAATTTGCTTAGTTCTACCGGCCACCAGCAATTGAGGGAGAAAAAGCCATCCTAAATCACGTTGCACTACTCGATCATGACAACTCCATCATTAACTTCAACTTAGGCTGTAAAACAACGAGATAACTAGCAGGAAAAACCTTTGCACATCCATAATTGCCAGTCTCTATTTGCTTGCTCTTCCATATATATATATATATATATATGCTCTCTCTCTCCTCACTCACTCTTTCTCTATATATATATATATATATATATATATAACATATTAATGCCTCAAATAACAATAAGCCTACACATGCAACATATACTAACCCATGGAAATGCTCACTCATCAATTGTTATAAGGACCATTACATAACCTTAAATGAACATAAAATTGGTACTTATCTTTTGGCCGGGTAAATCAAAGCTAGCATTAAGACCTACGAACCTCCAGCCCTTCAAGACAACTCGTCAACTCCTCATTGGTGGAGTCTCCCCAAAGTCTAGGAGTGAATCCGCGAGAAGGAGTTGGAACCCGGCAGGACAGCAAGGTGCAGAAAGCGAAAAGGATCTATCTCAGACCCTTTAACCCACCGGACCTCATTTTATTTTTCACGGGGAGGGCCCTTCACTAATACAGGTCAAAATACTTCATTACCTCCTTACCTTGTGCTTTAACAGCAGAGATGGACTAGAATCTGGAAATACATCCTCTATGTGACTCCCCTTCTAGAATCACTTCCAAACAAACTCTCCATGGGAGAGTTTCTCATAAACCTATTTCGCTACCTCTTTAATGATGTTAGACTCAAACTAAATCCAGTGCCAGTGACATAAGCAGTGCCGGGTGTATATAACAACAATTGGGAAAATGGTATGGACACCCGAAACGGTAACAGTCGAACATTAGGATATATCAAGGCTCAGTAAGAAGCAGTCGATTGAAACAAGCCACACTCCGTCAAGGGACTCATGGCCATAACAACTTGATAGTTATGACTGAAACAACAGACAGCAGAAATCAATACACCCCAAAATGGTTAAAGGTACGAACTCGGCTCTCTGAGTGGGTGAATTGTTCCCCACAATCCCACGGATCGGCTTCCCTTTTTGTTTTCAGTTGTGTCTTTTCACGGAAGGTCATGCAATAAGAGGAAAAAGAATGGTTTCAATCTTGCGGATGGGAGGAATGGGGCCACAGCACAAGTTAGTGGCACCATCTTTAACTACATCGCCTAGGTTGACACTGATAACTCACAGGTTGCATGCCTCCATTTAACCTACATCCCTTTCCTGGAACTTAGGATAATCTTGATCATGCCCACCTTATTCTAAAGGAAATAACAATAAAATTTTATCAACGCAGAGTAATCCCTAAGCAGCCCTAGGCCCTGAAACACTGTTATCCCTTTCATTTCACCTATGAGTGGGCCTAAGTCCCCATCATCTTTCTTCATGGGTGGTAGGTCTACAAACTTAGCGATGTTTTATATTTTATTAATTATTTTTCCTTAATTACATATACAAAAGCGGGCTCTTGGCCTAATCATCCACATAAACCTCCTATCTTAATATCTTTCGGCTCACAAGCCTATGATCATGTTTACAATTCATAATTTCAATTGGGGCTCTACCGGGGGATATTAAAATCCCCTCATATTTTTGCACTTTCCTCGGTGAAACTTGTTTATACATATATAATTAAAGAATTCTTCAAAAATCTCCAGAGATTTAATTTATTACTGGAAGCCCATTATCTACCTGAATTGCTCTGCTTTCCAGCACCAGTTCTAGTATTTCATACGAGGTGAAACTCAATTTCTCTATTACATAGAGTTGCTTCAAGAAATCATTTAGCTCATTGCTCCTTGTTACACGCTTCAATTAAACCTCAATGAAAGCACCGACTGGCTGTAGATCCATGACATTCCTTGACCTTAGATCTCACTGTTAATAAAATCTTAGCAAGGCTATGGCTCCAAAGGCATAAACACTCTGCTCCTACACATATTCATTGAGAGAACATTATAACATAATATATATATATATATATATATATATATGTATGTATTAATGGCAGCCCTTTTACCTCAGACACGTCCTCCCCGCAGGGATAACTTCTTCTCGTAGAACTCCAGGTTCTTCTATTTCCCTATTGGGAAATGTTCACCTTGAATTCTCTTGGTACGCGATTCTTGCCCTGTTCGCCAGCCGAGGAAATCCCGGAACTTCGTAACCCGTAAGTTCTGATTTGATCCTTTGGGCTCTTGAATCCGAGACTTGATGCACGGTGTTGAATTCTTCCATACCTACTCCGGACTTCTTCTCATCGCGGTTTTACGCGGCAGCGATGTCATGTGCTGAATTACGGAAGCTCAGATGCGTCGTAGAATCTCCGATTACACCGTGTGTAGATTGGCCTTTCCGGACCAGATTTGTAGCCCGATGCAGGTTGAGTGTCGGGATCCACGAATCCCACAGTGCTAAAGGATTCGGGGACTTCCAGATCCACGATATGATATCTACGCTTTTGTCTTCCCTGCTCCAGCTGCTTGGCCCTTTATCTCCGCCGGAATGCTCAGCGTTTCATGACTTTCACGGTACACCAAGAATACTCGCGCCTTTGAAAATCCCGATTCTCGAGCCGTTCTATGCTGGATCTCAGGCATGCATGCTCAACAATGGGCAGTTCGGGGCTGTCGGGATATGGCGTATCTCATGATATCAGCGATTCTTGTTACTGTTGGAGCCGACTCCACCGAATCCCGATACTGCGATACCGCCTTAGATCAGCGGTTCTATGGCGCGGTCGATATTTCTGCCCTCTAAACCTCGAACCCTGCGTCCACCTTACACTTTGTAACCTACTTTCACCTCGGTGAGATCAATGACCCATAGAACCGTAGAAATCTCCTCAAAGGATTTGGTCATCCGCGCACTTCCTTCGTAAATCCAGGATGACTAAATGTCTCCATGCGAGACTTGCTCACCTACTTGCAATCACAGCGCCGCACCTTCAATTAGCACTTGTCAGTTGGTGCCCGGCCAGCTTCAGGCCTATCAGCTACGAGCTTTCCCGCAGTTACTTTCGATGCTCTTCAAAGAAATCTTTACCGCGCCTCCTTTACGACAATTAACTTCAACTCGGTACGAGAGTTGAAGTTTCACCCGACTCAGCACTCTAAGCCGTGATCTTTCAATGCTTCGGCTGATCACAATGGAACCTCACGCTGCGCTCTCCTTGCATGACACTTGTGCCCAAAGCGCATATGGGATGGATGAGAACAATATTTATCACTAATTGAACCCTTATGTGTGCTCATATGAGACGATTCAAGCACTCATGCCGGAATTCTCACGGCTCAAATTAAACTGATTAGAGCTAATTCTTGTTCCCTCGGACTTCAATTACGACCGTAAAAATCCTACATACCGCGACATATAAAACAAGGTATAACGGGAAGCAAACTTGTTCGCTGGAGCATAACATCAATGCACGGAGAAACAACACAAATCCATGAATTTGAATCAAAGAAAAAAGACTCTTCTATTAATTCAGAGTAATACATTTTGTGGTGTTCTTCATACACTATTCTTTGCTTTGGTATTCTCTTCGAATACAATGATACAATGTACAAGGAGGGAGGTTTCTGTATCCGTTTTCCCTCTTGGACTCTAGGCTGTCAAATCTAGAATTAAATTCCCTGTCTAACAACATTAATTCTATTAAATGCCAACTATCTACTAAAGGTGTGAGAACTATGCATCAAGGTCCACACAATATCTAATTACCTCCTCTTAAATGATTGGTTTAAGATCTATATGATGCAAGCAATTTTCAAGGGTACTAGCATCTAAGTTGTCTTAGTTTACTGTCTTTGAAAACAAGCTTGATGTTGGCAATGCTCTTGCATCATGCTCCTCGGCTTGAAAAGTTTCATGCGCTCATAAGTATGTCCATATACGTATCACAACTTCGCTCTCCCAGCTAGTATCTTGCATTGGGTGACTCTTCCACTTGACTAGATACTCAAATGTGCTTCCACTTTGGTCTTCTTACACCCATTCTCTTGTCAATTATGCATTCCATTTGTGGCTTATCTACTGGCCAGGTGATTTCATCCAACTTGGATCAGCGGCTCCCTCAGTTCAGTCTCTTCTTCTCGATACAGCAATAAGGTATAAATATGGGGTGTGAATGCTTTCGGAGATATTCCGATGCCATCAGACAACTCAATCTCATAGGGTACTACTAAGATTTCTGAGACCTTACATGGTAGATCTTCTTCATCTTTAATAGCTTATTATATGTTTCCCCTTAGGAACCTTTGCTCTTAATGTGCAGAACTAGATCCACCTTCAATGAGATTTGTCTACGATGTTGATCACGCTTTCTGCGCTTTACTCTGACTTGGATCTTGCGGTCGTCCTTCCACTGGTTGCTGAGATTCCTCCATTGCCTAAATAAATTCCTGCTTTTGGAAGCTAACCAAATGGCCATTCTGCATTACAGATCCTCAACTCAGAAACTCCTCTAGGTTGCATTCCATACACAATGCAGTAGGATACTCATGTGCTTAGGATTCTTTGGAATCGTTGTATACAAACTCTTTGTGAAATATATGATCCCATTTAATAATTGCTTTCAAATGCCAAACTTCTCAACAAGTCTCCCACAGAATTATTTCCACCACCCTCATTTTGTCCATATGTCTGAGGATGATAGAAATAACTAAACATAAAATTAGTTCCTAACTTCTTCCATAAAGGTCCTCCAAAAATACCCCCATGAATTTTGTCTCATGGAAACTATACTTTTCGGAACCCCATGAAGTCGAATGACCTCTTTGAAGAACAAATTTGTGATGTGAATTAGCATCGCTGATCTTTTGGCATGGAATGAAGTGAAATTTGCCGAGAAACTATCCACCACCACAAAGACCGAATCAAATCTTGTTTGCGTCCTTGGTAGCCCCCAATACAAAATCAGAGCTGGTACCTCCCATGGCTTCTCTGGTATAGGCAATGGATGATAAAACCCTACATTCTGCTTCCTTTCCTTTGAATGCTGGAAAATTCTGTATCTGTTTACAAATCTCTTGACATCTGTTCGTATTCCCAGCCAAAAGTATGATTCGATGAACTTCACAAATGTCTTATCGTGACTGAAATGTCCTGTCAATCCACCATTGTGTTTCTCCTTTAGAGTTCTCTCTCGCTGGAGAATTCGGAATACAGTTGATTGCCCTAAGAATAAAAAATCTTTCTTGGATCCTCTCGTATCTATCGAAGTTCTATCTCTGAAATGGGTTCGAGGTACAGCCATAAACCACGCAAAATCGCATCTCTAATACATGTCACAGAGATTTCAAAACTCAATGTCTTGACTCGGAATTCTGAAGGCAATGAAGCATACTGCTCCAGAAATTTTGTTAGTGCAGTATCCTTAATCACAAGCGTGAATTCTTCATCTCATTCACCCATTTTTCGTTTGGGATTCAACTACTCTGTTAGTCTTTAAGCTGATGCATGGGTTATCTTTGTACAATTTTTTTTGGAATCAAGTAATGCCTCCACTTCTTAGATTACTTTTATGTGATAGCATAAAATTATTTATCATCCGTGGGAATATTTCAGTTTTGCTTCATCCATCTTCTCACTAAAATATGCAATCGCGATGCGTCTTCGACTCGAGGGATCCTCTAAGCCAAACCCACTTGCGTCACATTTCAACTGAAATGTCTTGGGGGAAATCGACAACACCAAAATAGGTTGTTCCATGATCTTCAAGCCCATTGATTGAAGCTCTTCCTAAATCTGTTGTCCGATTGAGAAAGGACTTATGTCTCTTCTTCAACTGCTTATCCATCGATATAATCCCTTTGAGGGAATTTCGAGTGAACCGAGTGAGAGCTAAAGCTAAATATGAAACTTCCTCACCTCCGGCTGTTCTCAAATTAGCCATTTCTTGATCACTTCCACCTTATCGGATCCATCCTCAACTCATTCGTAGAAATAACAAATCTGATAAATGAGATCACGTATTTGCTTGAATGAGGACTTCCAACTTCATGATAATCAACAACTACTCTGCTTCATGGCTTCCCTCATCCATGATGGCCAAATGATTTTATAATATTCCGGCCCTCACGATTCTTATAAACTAGTATGTCATTCAAATAAACAATGACAAATTTCCGGATGAACTCCCTCAGGAATTCATCCATCAACCTCATAAAAATTGCACAAGACATTCAATCGAGCCAAATGACGCGGCTAATACGTTTCATAATACAGATCCTTACGTTGGTTTTGGGCGTTGTTTCCACTCGCCAGCCTTCCCTCATAGAATTTGGTGATATCCGCTTTCAAATCTATCTTTGAAAAACGCTTTGCCCGTAGGCAAATCCATGAGATCCATCCATTATAAATGATTAAATCTATACTTGATGGTTATATTGTTAATCTCCCTTGAGTCGATTACATTCTCCAACCTCCATCTTTCTTTGGGTAGTCTGTTGGGCGACACATGGATCAAAGCTCTCGTATTGAAATCCAACGTCCAGCGCTCCTGGACCCGCTTCTTGACCTCCTCATTCTCTTGCGTCAACTTTGTACCGGCTTTATTGATAAACTAGCTCCACAGTATGAGGGAATATATGATAGCTCACACTCCTCATCGGTGGCAACGATTGATGTAATTCATCCACTATGATGTCGGTGAACTCTTCCATGAGTTCGGAACTTCATCGATAAAATCGTCCACTCTTGTGCTAGTCGAACAATCCTCGGTTTCGGCAACAAAAAATTGTGGATCTTCCTTCTTCTTCACCCCTGCAGCAAGAAGTTTCCTTCCCTCATGAATGCTGTGTTGCCTTGGAAGCTTCACCTCTTTATCTTTGCCAAGCAACATATAAAGTTCTCCCATTCTTCTCAGGGGTATATGTGTTCATTCTCCCATCATGGAATCACATTTATGTCATATTGCCATGGTCTACCCATTAATAAATGACATACATCCATGAATGACATCACACAAAATCTTATCATTATATCCTCTATTAAATTCAACTAAGCATTGTTTAATGTGATTCACGTGGTGTCCTTTTTGTAGCCACGAACTCTGTATGGACTTGGATGATCGATGCGTCTCTAGCTCAGCTTCTCTACCATTTACGTAGATCTGGTGTTATCAGGTGCTACCCGCATCAACCAATGACCTTCACACCCTATCCTTAGTCTTGCAAGATGTTCTAAACAAAATGCAGTCTTTAATTTGAAATTTCCACCTCTTTCTCGGGTGTCAAAAGGACTACACATCATAACGTCTTTCGCCTTCTCGTCTTGAAGCTCAACATCCTCGCTTGGTGATGTAGAGATTCTCAATGTCCTTCTTTTTTCTCTGCGGACACTCGTAAGACTTGTGCCCATTCTTTCCCCATATGGCTTGTAGCAGTTACTCCACATCGACCTCTTCACTCTACCTGCAGTGCGAGGAAACATGTGTTGTCGACATATCCTCTCTTGCTCATTATGTTGCCCTCTACGTTCAATGTATGGCGGTCCCCTCTGAAGTTCACCTCTTTCAACCCCTTGCCTGAGGTTTCTTCCATTTCTCTTTGGGCTTATGATATTTGTCACGAATTGTAGTGACTTGCCTAAGTTTGAAAGCCACGCCTCGACCTCGTGACCTTGATTCTGGCTCAACATCTTAAAGCACCGGAGCCATCGATAAGCATCCTCTCTTATTCGGATAGTTACCATGCGCGATTCATCACCGAATGCCGTGTCGAGACCATTGGGATATCTAGCAACATTTTCATCGCTTCATCTCACGATGACATGCTCGATGTTGGTCGATGGGAATTCCACCGATGTATTCTTTCCATCGTAACCATCTCAGGTTATGCATTCTTTTGAATAGAGTAATTTGGTAATATCTTGGGGATGAACTTTGCCTTCATCTTTCTGATCATTCGATCCCAACTCTAATCTTCGCTTTCCTTTGCATCGTTATCTGACTTATGGCTTCGTCCCACCATAAAGAATTTGCATGTCCCTTCAAAGTGTGTGACAATGTAGCGACTTTCTCTTGTCTTTTTGATATCTTCATGAGTGAGCAGGGTGAAACCGAATCTAATATAGTCTATAAGCTCCTCTGCATCTAGATTTCCCTCTTAAACTAGAATGTCCATCTTCGCATCTTTACCCATCCTGTGATGATTTAATTAGGCGTTCATTCAGCTGCATCCTCGGCAACTACATCACTCTCACGTTGACTTCTTCCATCCCTCACGAATCGGCTAAAATTCCACTTTTTAGCTGTAATGCTGGTACGCCTCCATATCCACTCGGGTTTTCGAAGATCTCATTTGTCTCTCCATTTTTTGGATTTCCTACCGGCCTGCCTCTTCTCTGCACCTCCCTATCCTCTGGATCGTGTGATTGTCTTTCTCTTCTGGGCTGCATGGTGAATTCTCTCTCTCTTTTCATAGAAACAAAAGAGTCTTCCTCGATCGATACTAAACTGTGAAATTTTGCACCCTCGAACATCTTCTCACAGGATCTTCTTCTTCTAGGCCCGAAGAACTCCAAAGTTCTTCTATTTCCCTCTCTCGGTACCCCGCAATTCTCTTTAGGAGTGATTCCCCTTTGTTCACTTATTAATCAGATTTCATGACTTAGCAAGTTTCGGTTGATCCTTGGAAGCTCTTGAATCCGAAAGTTCATCATGATCATCGTTGACTTCTTCCCGTACCTATTAGGACTTCTTCTCTATCACGGTTTCACAACTCACTATGTCATGTACTTTGAATTTCCGACTCCCGAATCGCGATATGACAAAACTCCGACACACTCGTGAATTTGAATTTCAACGGTCCTTTACTCCATAGACATTTTGGAGTTCGCAATATCATGAATCCTAATGCAAAGGTCGGGACCAACTTACGTCCCAATATGATATACATCTTCCTGCTCGGGTTGTAAGCCACAACTCCGGATTAGAATGCTCAGCGTTTACGCTGGCGCTCAGGGCTTCTGAGAATACTTTGCCTTTATCGATTCTTTGAACCCCGACTTTCTTGGATATCCCGACATGTGTCCTCAACAATAAAAATTTCAGGGCTCATCGGAAGGATGCTCAGCGTATGGCGATATATCCAGCGATTCTTATTGCCTGAATTGAACCGACTCCGAATCCACGATACCCATTCTGCGTGTAGATCACGGCGACTCCTATAGCGCGGATCGATTATTTCACGCCCCTCCCGAGCCTGAACCTCATCCACCCGCCTGCTATAACCTCCTTTCCTCCATGAGATCAGCGGCCCGCGGAACTTTGCCAGGAAATCTCTTCAAAGGATTTCGATCGTCCACTCTTCCTTTTGTAAATCCACGGGATGACTAAATGTCTCTTCACGAGACTTGCTCACCTACTCGCCAACCCGCGACGCCCTTGCAACCAATTCGCGCTTGTCTAAGGCTGTTCTTGGTAACTCAAAAGGCCCTATCCTTCCCCGATCTTTCCACGGTTACCGATCTCTTTAAAATAGAGAACTCTTTACCTCCTTAGACAATCGTTCAGCCTCGGCGGGAGTTGAAGTTTCTCGACTCAGCATCGCAATTCTGCCGATCTTTCAACACTTTGCTCCGGGAATCACAAATAAGGACTTCTCCACAGCTTTATGCACTCCTTGCATGTGCGTATTTAATGCCTTCTCGGATGGATTGAGAACAAAGTTATCTCCTAATTGAACCATACGTTGGCAGCACTCCTTTGCGGGCGATTCTTCACACTCATGCGAGAAATTCTCACGGCTCAAATTAGAGAGAGCAATTGAAACTCATTCCTTGTTCCTCTCAGACTTCAAATTCAACCATGAAATCCTTGCATACACAACATATAAAGAAATGTATAGCGGAAGCAAACATTCATGAGCATAACATCAATACGGAGAAACAACTTCAAACCATGAATTTGAATCAAATCTTTCTTACAGTGTATTCAAATGACATTGTACATCGAATTGTTCTTCATACGCTATTCTCTTCTTGCTCTTCTCTTCTAAATGCTACTAATGTTACAATGATACAAAAAATACAAGAGTGAGGGTGTCTATATCAGTTTTCCCTCTTGGACTCTAAGTTATCAAATCTACAATTTAAATTCCTATCTAGCTGCATTAACTATATTAAATGCCGACTATCTACTAAAGGGCGAGAGCTATCCACTCAAGGTCAATTACAATATACAAAGTGCACCACCTCTTAAATGAATCATTTAATATCAGCAATAGTCGAAATTTTCCAAAATTTGTGGTAGTATCAAGTTATCTTCCACTTCATGGCTTGATGTGTTGGCGTCTGGCATCATGTATGTATGTAAGCTGGCAATGTATGTATGTATGTATTTATGTATATGTATATGTATATATACAAAAAATTCTAATAACATTATAACTTTTATACAAGATGCACGGCATACAATCAATAGATAATTGATACTTATCTTTTGATTGAAGACCTTCCACATCAACGTAATTCTGAATTAGGTACCAAATCTCGGAAACTTGCTCAATAGCGGTCTCCTCCATTCCACACGTACGGCCCGCAGGAAGATTACACCTTCACTATCATATAGTCCATCGGCTGCACTACACCTCCCTTTCCTTGGAGACTTCGCAATAAGTCGGCTCAAAGAAGTGTCGAGAACTTCTTAGTAGCTCGAGTTCCAGCGCCCTTAGATATTTCAATCAATATCTTCCCAGAGCTACTCTTTGTAGTCGACATTATAACTTTAATCAACATCATCTCATTTTCATCCACCCACATGTAGTATTTATCAGAAAACATAAAATAATTAATTTAGGATCTCCAACTAGTTCAAAAGGAAATTCAACTTCTCCCCAAAACCTTTAGGAATTCTATTTCCATATTTATCTTAGTTGTTTCATATTAGTCATCCCATCCTTGTGGTTTTTCCATAGGCACCAAACTGCAAACCATTTTTCCTGTAATGCTTCATATTGCATCTGACCAACCGTTATCCGATGTTTGTTGTACATCATATTCAATTGCAATATGTACAAAATCTTATGTAGTGGTCTTAGAATTTCCTGCACTTAGCTATTCAATCACAATTACCCAACAATTTAATAAGCCTGTGGCTCATCACCATTTCTATGCGCCCTTGCATGTTCATAGTAATATCGCAGCCAAGTTCATTACTCTATTTATTGAACAAAAAATTCTTATAGTTACTTCTCATGTGGCTAATTGACTTGGAACTTTCCTTTTGCAATGTCTAGCAACTCCTGAAATGTCCTCAACTACCAGAGTTCCTTTAACTTCATTTAGGTTATTTAGTAATTAATTATTTCCATGCAATAATGTATATGCATTTACTTACAAAACTCATCCATCCATTTCATTTAGTATACGATTCTATCACTTACTATGCATGATTAGTGTAATTCTCAATGCATACTTATTCGATGCACCTTGCATTGAATTACATAATCCTCTTCATCTCGATCATGTATCTCACCATCCATAAGTTGGAATTGGCTAATGTGTTGACATACGTGCAGTTAGGCTTTATTTGGCTTCCAGATTACATATTGAAACCCTTTAGATTCTTGGGAACTCCAGGATTATTGTTGAGTGGTTGAACAAGAGGAGCGAACTTCAACATACCTCTCAAAGGCTGCTTTCCAGAAAAAAGTGGATATCATAACATATAATCATTGGATAGATGACCATGAGGGCCCTCCCCACTTCCTAACTCTTTTCCTAAATACGGTGCTCTTCCTGCATTTGGTCTCCTTTGATAAAAATATAGAATAAATTTTGGGTCACAAATGAATTCTCTCAATTTCTTGGAATCTGACCTTGTCGAGTACTTCTCTCCCTTGCGGTTTTTGGGTTTTCTCCCTCTATTTCTTCTTATTTGAACTTTCCATCCTCATTGATGGAGACACCTCTTCCGTCCATCCGGTCCTTTCCATTCCATTCCATCCATTCCTTCCATTCCTTCCATGTCCATTCCATCCATTCCTGCCTCATCCATTCCTCCATCCATTCCTTCCTTCCATTCCATCCATTCCTCCATTCCATTCCATCCATTCCGTCCATCCATCCATTCCTTCCTCCGTCCTTTCCATTCCATTCCATCCATTCCTTTCCATGCCATTCAATGCCATCCCATGTCATGCATCCGGCTCCATTCCGTCCATCCACCCTCCATTCCATTCCATTCCATTCCTTCCATTCCGTCCATTCCATCCATTCCATCCATTCCATCCATTCCATCCATCCATTTCCATTCCATCCATTTCCTTCCTCCATTCCATTTCCATTCCATTCCATTCAAACCATTTTCCGTCCATTCCATCCATCCATTCCATCCATTCCATCCATTCCATCCATTCCATCCATTCCGGGCCGATCCGTCCATTTCCTTCCGTCCATCCATCCATTCCTCCATTCCATTCCATTCCATCCCTCCTTCCTTCCTCCATCCGGGTCCATCCATTCCATCCATCCGTCCATCCATTCCTTCTTCCTCCATCCCTTCCATCCATTCGGTCCATCCCTGTCCTTCCATTCCTTCCTCCATTCCATTCCATCCAGTCCTCCGTCCATTCCTTCCATCCATTCCTCCATTCCATCCATTCCATTCCTTTCTAACATTTATTCTGATGATTTCGTGAGAAAAATATGGATCTATTTTTCTAAAAACAGTAAAGAAAACCAATCTTTTAAAAAAATACCCAAAAAAAAAAAAAAAAAAAAAAAAAAAACAAAGTGGAAAATATATCAAAGCTTTCGAATTGGATGGGAGGAGGAGAATACAACTCGGAGAATTTATAAATTTACAAATCACAAGGCATTATTATGCAAACAACAACCATGTATACCTCCACAACAAAATGGAGTAAATTTGAAAGGAAAAATGAGACAATAATGAATATGGAAGAACACTTCTCGAGAGAAAATTTTGTCAAATAGGTTTTTGGAGCTGAAAACTTGATAGCATGCTCGGTTTATCTCACGAATAGATCACCAACCACAAATCTAAAGATGAAAAATGAAGTTCCTCTCCAAGAAGCATGGAGTGGGACAAAGCTCAATGTAGCGCATCTAAAGACATTCATATGCATAGCAGCATATGCTCCACATACCTTAGGAATTAAGGGAAGAGCGATGAAATAAAAGTGAAATGCATTTTCAACTTTGGATGAGTGGGAAACATCTAAAACTTCGGGCTTTACAATCCAATCACCGAAACTAATTCTCGTGAGAGATGTAAAATTCACGGAATGATTAAGAAAAATTAACAAATGGAGCTTGATCCAAAATCGATTGCTGCAAGTTAAGCGAGAAAATTGAGAATGAAAGTACTATAAACTACTCTTCCAAGATTGCGGTACAAGGACAATCTAAAAGTTCTAGGGATAACTCAGCACCGGTGAATCATTCTAAGACAACAAAATCGGAGAACTTTCGAGGGAAGTTTGATAGAAATCCATCACCAGTTGGATGACTTTGAACAACCTGACCTTTCTTTAATGTTATGTCAACCTCCATCCTTTAAGGAAGAAGCTAAGGAACCATTGGAGTTTCAAAAGCCATGAACCAATAAATTGACTCCATTGAGAAAAACAAGACATGGGATCTTCTTGATCTACCGAGACACAAGAAAATCCTTATGGGTGTCAAGTAGGTTTACAAAACTAAACTCAATGAAAAGTGATAGATTGAAAAACACAAGGCAAAACTTGTTGCCAAAAGATTTATCCCACAACAACTAGTCATGATTATGGTGAAACTTTTTATCCAGTAGAAATATTAGACAAAATAGGACTCTATTGGCCATAGAAGCACAACACAAAAGGCAAAATTATGCGGATGGATGTCAAGTTAGCATTCTTGAATGGTTTCTTAGAAGAAGAGTTTATGTCGATGATCAATACCTAGATTTCCCAGATTCCAGAGCACTTGACCAAAGTATATCGTTAGAGAAGGCTTTGTATGGCTTAGAAATCTCAAGACTTAATTTGGCGGAATTGGCCTTATCTAGATCAAAGTGGTTTTAGCGAGAAGCCAAGATAGAGCCAACTCTTTTACACCAAAGCAGTCGGCATGAGCCAAAATTTTGATTGTATGTTTACTATCATTGATGACATGATCTATCTGGGGGAAATCTTGAGTTAAGAAGAAGGAAAAGGAAAGAAAGGAAAAAGGAAAGGAAAGAAGAAGAAGGAAAGAAAAGGAAGAAGGAAAAGAAAAAGGAAAGAAAAAAGGAAAAGAAGGAAGAAAAGGAAAAGAAAAGGAAGGAAAGAAGGAAAATTTTATTTCACATGCAATTTGAGTTTGAGATGACAGTTCTTGGAATAATGAAATATTTTTAGGGATTGAAGTTGATCAATCAAACAAAGACATTTTCATCCCAACAAAGAGTATCGTGAGACATCATCAAAATATTTATGGAAGAATGCAATCCAGTAAAAACCCCATACCATAGGCACAAAATTGAGCAGAATGATGAAAGGTTCTACAATGGACTCTACCCTATACAAAATATTAGTAGGCAATTTGTTGTATCTTAGCTACAAGTTGACATTATGTAATACCTTGACCTTGTTTTCAGATTCATGGAGATCCCCAAAGATTCTCATTGGAAAATGTAGAAACGAATTTTGAGCTATGTTGCAGGAACTCTCAATTACGACATATTTGCACTAAATCCGATAGTAATCAACTTTACGGATTTACCTGAGACGATGATTTTGAACCTTAGATAACTTGAGGAAAAGAATACATCTGGACATGTGTTTTCTTGGGCACAAACCTAATCATGGGCATCAAAGAAGCGACCAATTGTTTCAATATCTTCCTACAGGAATGAGTATATAGATTTCTACCTCAGTTCTGTCAATCATATGGGTGGAAAATAATATTGAAAGTTATGTCACATACAGAAACTGTATGGCTGAGAATAATATTGAAAGATATGTCACATACAGAAAAGGATCCAACTCCTATTTTCTGTGATAATACATCAACAATTGCTTTATCCAAAAATCATGTGTTTCACAAGAAAAGAAAACACATTGACATTGGTTTTCATTTCATATGCGAGCTAGTCAATAATGGTGATATTGCACTACAATTATGTGGTTCTCGAGATCAGCTTGTTGATATCTTTACAAAGCCACTAGGAAAATCGGTTTTTGATTTTCAGAGACAACACTTAGGCATAATCAGTGCTGATGATTATAACTATTGAGTTTAAGAGGGAGTGTTAAATATATTGTAACCTCAACAGTCTGACTGTACACTGCCAGCTGTACTAGACAGCTGTACTTTCTATTTTTTTCTTGCTTGAGCCTATTTAGCTCAACTATTTCCCTTTACATTGTAACTTCGTTTTTGCACTATTCTTCATACATTTGAATATATTGTTTTATGTTCTATCTTTCTCTCTGCATTTCTTTCTTCATAGTTTATCACGTAGATGTCATGTAAGAGCAGGAGGCAGAAACTACTATTATTGGTAATACGTGAGCAATACTCTGTTGTTCCTGCTACTGCAAATAATTACAGTTCCATACACCCATTTCTTTCATTTTAGCGACCTGGGAATGGGGGGGTCGTTATGGTTGCACATCAGAAACAACCTCTCTGTCCATCACTACTGAAAGGTGACGAGTGGAAGAGTAATAGGTTTAACCGGAGATTAGGGTTTCTCCCAGTGTAATCTGCCTAATCTACTGAAAGATGTTTGTGTTACTGTTGTACTCAACGATGACAATGATCACATCCTAGTCCCCGCCCACTCGCTAGATTTCGTCTTTCTTTACTGTCTTCTTCCATGGATTGATACCAAAAAGTTTATACGTCAAGAAAACAACATAAAAATATTAATGAAATTATATAATAATAATAATAATTATTATTATTATCTCAACCAATCTATTTGTTTGTAAGATAAATTATATATCTGCATATACTCTATTATTTCTGGATCTGCATATATTCTATTATTTCTAGATTTGAGCTTGTGATTTCATTTATATTCATTGTTAGAATTTCAAATCTCAATATTCATCAATTTCAAATCCCGATATTCATTATCCTTAAAAATGTTTTAATATGGTAGTTATATATAATCTAAAACTTAAATTAAAAACTAAATTAATTATAAAAACACTTAAAATTTATAATAATATATTCTTTATACATAATTTAAAAATAACTTTAATTTTTTGTGGAAATATATTTTTGTGAATATATATTTTGAAACAATATATTTGAATATTTTGTGGAGATATATTTTTGTGGATATATATTTTGAAACAATATATATTTGATGAAGTTATCATGTGTAAATTAATCAATCACAGTAACAATGTTCCATAAAAACAATTCAATTCAATGTTCAAATGGTCAAAACCCGTTAAATATGTTAAATTCCCAAAACAGGTTTAGTATGCAAACTATCTTCTAAAAACACATTTTATATACTAACTAATTTTATTTATAAAAAAACTATAAGATGAGATACATAAATGCTTTCATAATCATATTGGGAACATCTCTGTCAAAATGCATAGAGATACATTATAATATGTGAAAGTTGTTTAAATTCTAAAAACACATTTTATATAAGAACTAATTTTATTTATAAAAAAACCTATAATATGTTAATGCCTGCAATTGAAAAAAGCTTCTTACATAAATGCTTTCATAATTATATTGGGATCATCCCTGTCAAAATGCATAGATATGCATTATAATATGTGAAAGTTTTATGAATGCTTTCATAATTATATTGGGATCATCCCTATCAAAATGCATAGATATACATTATAATATGTGAAAGTTTTATGAAGATGGTAGTGATTTAAGATTACATATTATTTTCTATTTAAATTGAAATTAATATTCAAACATAAAAACAAATTTTTTAATAAGAGTTGTATGGTAGCACAGTTTATATATGCTATGGGTTGCATGGGTTGCATGGTATCACAGTTTATATATGTTGGTTAGTAGAAAATATATATTGAAATATATATTGTAAAAATATACATTATTGTTTATGCAAAGATAAAATGATAAGAGTAAAGTAAAAACAGTGATAAAAAAAAATATTGTGTTTAAAATATTTAGTATAAAATATTATAAAAATAATCAAAAAGTAAAGTTTTCAATGTGGAGTATATATATACATATATTAAAAATAAAAGTTAATTATTAATTTAATAAAAGTTAAGTATATATATGAAGAGAAACATATAGTGAAGACATATATAGCTTTAGCACTTCCACATAACTATATCCAAACAAACATTTATAGCTTTTGGGGTAAAGATTAATAAGCAATCAATTTATTAAATAATTGATTGTTTTATATATATATA